>JAQGBT010007662.1:0-10716 GCA_034698585.1 Disparrhopalites patrizii
AGCAAAATTAGTTGAAATCAAAGTTAAAGAGAAAGCAAAATTAGTTGAAATCAAAATTAAAGAGAAAGCAAAATTAATTGAAATCAAAGTTAAAGAGAAAGCAAAATTAGTTGAAATCAAAGTTAAAGAGAAAGCAAAATTAGTTGAAATCAAAATTAAAGAGAAAGCAAAATTAAGGCAAATGTAAATTAAATAAATTGCAAAACAAATGAAAAAATAAAAGAGAAAGCAAAATGGAATAAATTGAAAAACAAAAATGAAATTAAGGAGAATTCAGAATTAGAGAAATCGTCCCAACGAAAAGGAAAATGAAAAAGAAAACCAAGGAAAACCACAGAAAATTGAGCCTAAATATTGAGCATACGCATACGAAAATCGCAAATGTGCTTTCGTATAGAAAAGAGAAAGCTAATTTTCCAATAGACAGAATTAAAAGCTTAAGTAACTAAAAGTGAGGAAACTATCGGAAAAATGTGTACGAAAGAAAGGTGAAAGTATAAGGTGAGCAAAAGAGAAGGCAAACCTGATGTGAAAGCAAAGATTAAATCAACAGAGAAAACAGAACAAGATACAAAACTGACTACTGCGACAAAGTGTAGTAGAAGAAAGAAAAAACAAATATGTAAAATTAAAAAACCAGGTGTGACATAATAAAGCAAAATTTAAAGGAGGCAAATATTTCAAAACAAAGTACAAATGAAAACGCGAGAGTCAAAAAAGTCCCTAAAAATCATAAATCTCACAGAAAACAATGGGAGAAGCTACAAATTAAAAAAAACGAGAAACAATTATATTATCCACAGAAATCCAGGAGCCTCTCGAAAGAATCAAAAGCTCCCAAAGAATAAAGGGAACGAATGAAAATGAAAAAACCAAGCCATACAAATCCTAGAGAGAAACAATTTCGTAAATGAAAAGTGAATGCAAACGAAAAAAAATTAAAGACAGCAAAAGAATTGGAAGTGAAAAGGCAAAGGAAAAAGCGGATAGACAAAAAACACACACAAAGGAAGAACAAAAGGGTAAAAAAAGGAAAGGGAAAGGTTGATTCCCTGAAAAAATAACAAACACCCGTTCTAAGGATCGTCTCCTCCCCCGTAATTATTATTGATGTTTACAAGAGAAGGATAAAAAACAAGAGGCAAGGGACTTTCTCCAACAACTTTTCCTTTCACGCATACATTGGCTTCGTATGCTTGCATAGAGACACGTGAAAAACATATCCGAAATTCTCGGGAGCCATCCGTCCATCTATGGACATTGTAACCATGTGTAATAGGCCGCTTTAATGTATCTCCATCACTGCAAATGCCCCAACACAAAAGATTGATAACGAATTACTAACCACGACGCACTACCGCTTACGAAAGAAGAATAGCCACTGGGTCGGACATGGATCACCCAAAAACATTGGGCTTTCTTTTGCAAAATTTAGTAGTCACGTCTTTGTGGGGAATACCTATGGGTAGAAAATAGGAGGCAGAAGGAGGGCAGTATATTGAAAACAGAAGAGATAGAGAGAAACAGAGAGTTCCATGGAGAAAGGATGAGCAAAAATGGTAAGAAAAAGTTTGAAGAGAAATAAATAGAGATACCGAACGACTCCGAGAAAAAAATGGGACTAATTAGATAGAGAAAAACAGAGGGACAGGGAACAAGGAAGTATTTTTAAAAGGGAGAACGCCAGATACAGACATAACAGAGGAGAGAGTGAAAGACAGAGGACAAGAGGGAAAGGTAAGAAACAGAGATTAAGAAAAAAGGAAGAAAGAGAGAGAGGCAAGGGTAGAGACATAGAAAGAGAGAAAGACACCGAAAGAGAAAGTGAGCAAGATTGGAAAACAGAGCAGATAAAAAATACACGTTAAAAAGAAGAAACGAGAGATGAAAATTAAAGAGAAAGAATGAGAAAAAATCAAAGACAGAAAAAGAAAGAAAATGAGAGGAAAAGAGAGGAAAATAGAGAGAGAAGGGGAAGAAAACGAAAAATGGGATAAAAAGAAAGAAAATAAGAGGACAAGAGAGAGGAAGGGAAGAAAACGAGACAAAACGAAAAATGAGAAAAAGAAAGAAAATGAGAGGAAAAGAGAGAGAAAAAGAAGAAAACGAAACGAAAAATGAGAGAAAAGGAGAGAAAAAGAAAGAAAATGCGGGGGAAAAAAGAGAAAAAAATTAGAGAAACAAAGGCGGAAAAAAGAAACGAAAGGAAAGGAAAATAGAGGAAAATAAAGAAATCAAGCGGAAGAGAGAAAACGAGAGGAAAAGAGAAGAACAGGGTGAACAGAAAGAAAGGTTGAAAAGGAGGTAGCAAGAAGGAATTTAGGATTGAAACGGAAGACAAAAGAGTGCGAAAGGGTGAAATATGTGAATATTAGGAAAGTGTGTAACTATGAGTGAGCATAAAGAGAATGAGAGACAGAGTGAAGATATCGAGAGAAAAAACCGGGTATAAAACAATTTAAGTTGGCGGATAATAATAAAAATAGAGTGAGCCGAAATAAAAACCGAAAGATAAACTTGTGAGACAGTAATAGAAGGACAAAGAGAAAGACAAGGAGAGTGAAAAAGGGAAGAAAAAAGAGGGAGAAAAAACGAGAAAATTGCGGTAGAGAGAAACCGTAGAGAGAAACAGACAAGTAAGGCCTTTGTCCAATTAATCGATTAGTCCGAGGCGGAAGTATTATCATCATCACGACCAAATGCGAAAACTCCCATTCCTCCCGCTTTTGTGGCTTGTAGTACAGAATGGGGAATCGAGTAAGTTTTTTCCCTCCACCTCCCCATTATTACAAGTACAGTCACTCCGATTAGTAATATCCCGACCGCCTCCCCCACAATCAGGGGGAAGCGGGTATAATGGAAGGGATTTCATCATAAATCCATCCAAAAAGAACAAAAGACTCATTCATCATTTTCCCCGGGAGAAAATACCCCCGAGCAAAAACATATTATTCTGTCATTCACCACAGTTGCCACATATGGACAGAAATACAGTCATTCCCCACTTTTTATCTTATCAGATGAGACAATGCTTGTACTAACCTTTGTATATAGTTCTTTGACAAGTGCCTTCCTTATTCTTTTACCGCAAATCGTCATAATTTGCAAATAATATTCCCGTGATTACCCATTTTTCATCATTTCTTAGCCAATTATTGTGTTTAGATATTTGGAAAGCAGAGATATTCCCAGGGAGAATATGACAGGTATGTTACCCGGATAGGAAAGCCAGATAAAAACCGGAAGAGATACGATCAGTAAAAAATCCCGGACAAAGAGACGCGCATGGGATATTTACGAATGAGAAAGAGACAACACGCAAGTACAGATTGCTATGCTATAAAATAATAATAATAATGATAATAATAAATAACAATAATAATAATAATAAATTAATAAAGGAGGAAGAAACACTTTCAAAACAACAGTTTACAGCTGAATCTCTTTGTATAGTCGACTCACGCTATAATGGTTCCCCTTAAATCATTTCCCTCGTTATAGCGAGAAATCGTTATAAAGCACAGAAATTTCCATGTTAACAATTGGAGAAAGTGTTTGAGGGGAGCATTTTTTGCTGCAGTTATAGAGTGAGAACTGTTATAAGGAAAGCCGTTATAAGAAGTTTCCTCTATAAATTCATTAAAACAACGCAGTACAGTCAAACTATCTATATTACAGCCTCTCCATAACAGTTTTAGCACTATATCGGTCTTCAGAAATCTCCCAAAAGGTTTGCAATGATTAATCTCGAAGGCGGCTATTTTATAATTTTTTCTCTATAACTGGAAAGTTGAATGTCTTTTAGAATTAAAATGCTTTCCCTATAACGGTTTTAGGTCTTTTTCTGCATTCTTAGCTCTCTATAACGGTTTTTTGTTTAGTTTTCAACTTCCCGCCATTAAGCCTCTTTCCGCATAACGGTTTTAGGCCCCTTTTTGCATACTTTTATATCTTCTGCCTAGAATGGTTTGTTTTTCGTTTTGAATCTCCCGCCATTAATTTTTTTCTGTAATGATTTTAGCCCCCTTTGTATGACAAACTTTTATATCTATGGCGTTTTTTCTCTAGTTTTGAATCCCCTTCCGTTACGCCTCTTTCTCCGAAACGATTTCAGGCCACTTGTTTCTCTGGCATTGTTGCTTAGTTTTGAATCTCCCGCCTGGAAGCTGTTTTTCGATAACGGTCGTAGCCCATGTCCTATAACATACTTGTCTCTCTATCTAGTTTTGAATATACCACCTTTAGGGTTGTTGGTCTGTAACGGGTTTAGGTCACGCCTGAGCATACTTTTGCTTTCTATAGAACAGATTTTTCTCTAGTTTCGAATCCCTAATCATTGTGTTTCCTTTTATAAATATGGTGGATTTGCAGATTTCAATATATCGGTGTCTATATAAAGCGGTTAAATGGAGCTGCCAAACCGTTATAGAGAATGTCGACTGTAGTTCGGGGAGGAAGAAAGAACAGGAAGATTTGAAAGAGACAAAAAGAAGGGGTTTTGAATGCGATTTGGAGCAAGAATAAAACAAGGAGACACCAGTGAGGTAAGAAATGGGAGAAAGTAAATTAGAGATGGAGGGAAATAATAATAATAAAAGAGGTAATAACGGGTGCATCTTCCTCCATGACGAGGGAAAGTGTCATTAAAGAAATTGCCCAGCGATATTTGTTCGACTCTTACAACTCTTGTGCTTCCACGCAAATCACGGGCTAAATACGACCAATTAAATGTAACTCACATAATTTGAGTCCACAGAGCAAGAGAGAGACTAGTGAGAGAGAGAGAGAGAAAGGATCGACAGAAAGACAATTTCCATGTAATTCCTCCTCCATTTATATCCCCGTGTTATTCATAAGGACACGGAGAGAGAGAGATTTGCCCCAAGTGAATACATAGGTATAATATTTCTCTATGGAATATCCACGGTCCTACATGATGATTTCGCGTTCCAATAAACTTCAATCATTCACCAAGTCCTTTATTACCCTTACACACCGTGACTAATGGGAGAGAAAGCGGGAGGGAAAGGACCATGTACTATTCCGTGGTGGAATTCCCCTAATCATAATGACTCCTGTGTGTGCACAAGCACTTTCTTATTACAAAGTAATGGAGTTTCATATTAGTTACAAAACTATACGTTATTATTTTTTTAGACCCGTCTAGTACTAATCGTCAGTATTTGCAACGGTGGTGCAGCCATGTGAGTTATATGGGGAGAGGGAAGGAGGGGGAGCCAGTGGTGTTGAAAAGCTTCCATGGGCTTTTAGTTACACGTCGCTGCTCAGGCTATATTTTATTACGTTTGGAGCGAGGATTGTTTCATTTTGAAGGAGAAAGGCAGGAGGGAGGACGGGAGGGAACCGATACAAAGGGATGGTAAATAAGACCGAGGAATTAAATCTTCCCACGAACAATTGAGGGGTATACTACATTGAATACTAAAAATAATGGGGAAATAGATAGATAATTAAACACGGAAGAGATAAAGCAAGAATTGCAATAAAACGGAAAGGGGAAGGCCAGAAAGCAGAAGGGGGGGTAGAGAACGCTGGAAGGAAAAGGGAGAGAAAGCAGTAAAAAACGTAGAAAATACAGCGAGAATAAAAGATGGAGAAAGTAAAAGGGAAAATAGAAAAAGCAAAAAAAGTAGAAGAGAAACTGGAAAAAGCAACAAGAAGAAAGCAAAAGAGAACGTACAAGAATCAAAAAGAAGAAAGCAACAGGGAAAATAGAAAATGGAAAAAACTACAAGAAGAAAGCAAAAGAGAACGTACAAAAATCAAAAGAACAAAGACAAAGGGAAAATAGAAAAATCAAAAAGAACAAAGAAAAAGGGAAAATAGAAAAATCGAAAAAAGTAGAAGAGAAAATAGATTAGACGACAAGAAAAAAGCAAAAGGGAAAATAGAAAAATCAAAAAAAAATGAAGAGAAAATAGATGAAACGACAAGAAAAAAGCAAAAGGGAAAATAGAAAAATCAAAAAAAGTAGAAGAGAAAATAGATGAAACAACAAGAAAAAAGCAAAAGAGAATGCAGAAAAATCAAAATAAAGATAGCAAAAGGGAAAATAGAAAAATTAGAAAATGAAAAGCAAAAGTGAAACCAGAAAATCCAAAAAGTGAAAGCAAAAGGGAAAATTGAAAAATCAAAAAAGAGAAAGCAAAAGGGAAAATTAAAAATTCAAAAAAAAATGCAAAATGGGAAATTGAAAATTAAAACAGCGAAAGCAAAAGGGAAAATTGAAAAATCAAAAAAGAGAAAGCATTAGGTAAAATTTTAAAATCAAAACAGAAAAACAACAAAAGAAAATAGAGAAAGGAAAAAAACACAAGAATATTCAGAGAAAGCAGACAAAGCAAAGCTACAAATCTGTTTAAGCAAAAGAAAGCAGGTAAGAATGTGGAAAAGAGAAAAATGTAATCAAAATGGGAACAAAATAAAATAAAAACGAATGCGTGTCGAGATAAAGTGAGAAAAAGATGTATTAAAGCGGGAAATAGAGAAATAGAGAAAAGAGAACGGCTGAAAAATCAATATGTTTTCAAAAAGAAAACATACAAAAAATCAGGAGGAAGCGAAAAGGCGCAAGAGATAAAAGAAAGCAACCAAAGGAAAACCCAAGACTACAGAGAAAGTTTATGGGAATAATCGAAGAAAAGTAAGTGCATGACGTAACAAATAAATGAAAGCATCCCGCTACAATGTAAAGTAAAAGAAAATGCAGAGAAACAGTAAAACAATGGAATACATACCAATAATAGAAAAGAGAGGAGACAACAAGGGTAATTCGATTGCACCGTCAAAATAAATATCCAGTAAAACAAAATATTGCAACTAGAAAGTCCCAACCTCCCAGAAATGACAGGTGAGTTAATAGAAAAAGGGTAGAAAATCACCCAACAAGCTGAGGATGGATTGTTATAATCCCAAACAAAGTCATTTCCTCTCAAACGAAAAAAGAAACTTTCACAATTTCCCCCACGAAAGCAAATCCCCAACCAATACTTTCCCCCTGTAATTACTGCTTCTCCCGTGAAAAAAAGGACTTTGTATAAGTTTGTGTATCCACAAATATTGTATTACAACCAACATGCAAGCAGTGGTAAAGCCAAAAAAAGAAACATATGTTTTCCCTTAAAAAACTAAGAAGAAATTAATTCCACCCGAAAAAAAACATGATGGCGATGGGACTTGCCAATAAATTCTGTGGCTTAAATAAGTGCACGAGATGTGGGAAAGTTTATGTTTTTTTACGGGGGGAACAACTATGAAGGGAAGCCCAGGAGGAAGTAAAGGGAGAGAGAAAGGAAGAGGAGAAAGCGAGGAAGTAAATAAAGAAACACTAAATAGTTTGTAAATGCTTGGATGCAGATTGCATAAGCAATTTCCTCCCCTTCCTTCCAGCCCCCATTTGCAAGTTTCCATTTTTTTCTCCTTCTTTCTGACTTTCTTTTTTCACTGCCATAATACCCGGATTTTTTTCCTTCATCCGAAATGGATGCTATCACGATTTTGTTTGGTAGGAGGGGAAAGGCTATGTTTGGATGCGTGGAAAGGGGGAACATTGTGTGTGTTTGGGATTTTCTTCCTTAATTAAGATTTCAAACCCAAGCTAGAGGGAGAGCAGCCTCGTGTTTCACTGTGTATCTTTCACCCGTTTTTTTTATTTTAACTTTTCATTTTTCCTTTCCATTTCTTTTTTTTTGAATGGAGGGCACGGACACTTTCTTTGGTTTCAATGTCTTCCTTCATTCATCTCTTAAAAATTATGCTTACTTCGTTGTATTTCTCTTCGTTTTATTTTAATTCGCTGGATTTTTCCTTAATTTTGAGGTCTCGTCTTTCATTCTTGTATGTGATTTTTTAATCTCACAATTTTTGTAAGTTGTAATAGTTTTATTGCCAAATTTTAGTTTTTGCTGGACGTTGCTTTTCTAAATAAAATAACTTGCTTTATCCCTTGTATTTTTCTTATGCTAAATTTATTGTCTTTATGTTAGTTTCCATTTTGGAGCTTTATGTAAATTATTATCTGTTCTACATTTATTTTTGTTTCTGTTTTTCTGGGAAGTTTTCTCAGGTTTTCTCGGGCTTGTTTTGTTTTCTTTATTTTCAATCTTTGTCTCCTTCTTTCTCGCTTTCTTTCTTATTTTTGGTCGTTTTCTCTCTCGCATTTCGTTTCTCTTATTGCCTTTCACTTATTGTTAGTCTCTACTATTACCTTTCTCTCTGCCTCTCTTAGTATGTCTCTCTTATTTTTTCTCTCTCTCTCTCTCTCTCTTTCTTATTCCTTCTCTCTGTCTTATTAATTCTCCCTCTCTCTTATTCTTTCTCTCTTTCCTAATGTTTCTCTCTCTTATTATTTCTCTCTTTCTTAATGTTTCTCTCTCTTATTATTTCTCTCTTTCTTAATGTTTCTCTCTTATTATTTCTCTCTCTTATTCTTTCTCTCTTTCTTATTGATATTTCTCTGTATTTTATTCTTTCTCTCTTTCTTGATATTTCTCTGTATTTTATTCTTTGTCTCTCTCATAATGTTTCACTCTCTTATTATTTTTCTCTCTGTTCTTTTTTCTCTCTTTCTTATTCTTTCTCTCTCTCTAATTATTTCTGTCTCTATTATTTTTTCTCTCTGATTTCTCTCTTTTATTTTTTCTCTCTGATTTCTCTTTTATTTTTTCCCTCTTTGATTTCTCTCTTTTTTCTCTGTGCTATTCGTTATTCTTTTTTCCCTTTTAATTCCTGTCCATTTCACGAAGCTTCTCTCTAAAGCCTTCTGTTTCTCAACCGTCTTCTCCATTAATTAATCTCAGTTTCTCCCTTTCGCTTCTGTTTTTAACTTTGTATGTCTACCTTTGTATTTTTCGTCTCTCTCCCGCTTTTTCGTTCGTTTCCCCCTCCTTTCTCTGCCTATTCGTCTCTTTTTGAATTGCTTTGTCTTCTTTTCTGCATGCTTCTTGAGAAGTTCCTCTTTTGTCTTTCCTCCTATTACTACCTACCCGTCATTTTCTCCCCCTTTTTAAATACCTTTTTCTTCTGTAGTATTTCTCCGTTTAATTCCATGTGTGTCCCTTTCACTGTGTCACTTTCTTCCACTTCGATCCTTCCATTCGTTCTGTTGGCATAGTTTATCCGATTTCTTCGTCTTCCGTTTCCTTTAGTTCTCACTTTCTTATCTCAAGCCTATACAATTCCTACACAATTTCTGCCACATCGCTTGCCTACAATCTCCCTTTATTTTTTTATTCCCATGTATTTCTTATCAGCAGTTCCCGTCCCGGCTTATTGGCACAATGATCATCCACCTTAATCCTTGTTCATCCTTTTATTTTCTTACATTTCTACCACTTCTCGGCTCCGATTCCTTCAGTACAGTTTTCACAAGTACATATGTATACATGTGTATCTGGATATCTTACAATTAACGTCCGGGAATCGTTTTTGTTTTTGGATTTTTTTACCTCCGAAAGTGGATGTCGGCTTGCGTGAAAATACATTTAAGCATGTGGCTAACACATGGTTTCTGACAATTCAGTAGGGGGAAGTAATACGATTTTATGTTTCTTCTATCCACGTTTGTACAGATATTTGCGTACGAAAGCATACAAATATTTACCCGGTATTTATGTGTAAATGTGTGTGGACAGAATGAACATATTTACATGTGTGGTGTTTACTGTGTAAGTTATATAATATTGTATTTGGGTAGCTGTGTGGTTGAAAAAACATTTTGGCCCTGCGGGTTGATCTATAAATATATGTAAATATTAAAGGATAACCTTTGTATGGGAGTACATAGGGATGCCCATTTGATTTAATATTAGTACATAATTACAAAGGGTTGCCACACAGAATGAGGTTGTATGTAGGGATTGGATTTATTGTAGCTGTAGGCTGAGTGATCCTCACCCCAAATTTATTCTGACGGTTTAGAGTTTTAAAGCGTTTTTATGCTGATTACTTACTCTCCCTTTCTCGGTCTCTCTCTCTTCCCTCCCACTCTTTTTTGTGTTCATGTGAGGGAAGCCAATGTGCTTCTGGTGGTGATGAAAGGCTTCTAAAAAACTTCCCCTCGGTTTGTGTGCAGAGGAGATGCTTTTGGTTTTGCCTTTTGTATATGTAAATTTTTAATGGCAACTCCCCCCACAGCATCAATAGAATTAGCAAGTAAATGTTCTCTCCGATGGATACTTTCGTGCCCATGCAGTTTTCTCTCTCACCCTTTTCCTGGTTTATGTATTTCCTCGGTTTTTTTGCGGTACTTTTCTCTACCATTTTCATTCTTTCTCTCCCACTTTCTTCTTATATTTTCTTCCTTTCTTGTTTATTTTCCTACGTCTTCTTGCTTTCTCTTCCTTTCTTGTTTATTTTCCTACGTCTTCTTGCTTTCTCTTCCTTTCTTGTTTATTTGTTTCCTCTTTCTTGTTTATTTGTTTCCTCTTTCTTGTTTATTTTTTTCCTCTTTCTTGTTTTTTTCCCTCTTTTATTTTTCTTCCTTTCTGGCTTATTTTTTCTTGCTTCTTCTTGCTCTCGCTTCCTTTCGTGCTTATTTTTTCGAACTTTTTCTTGCTTTCTCTTCTTTTCTTTCTTCTTTTTCTTCCTTTATCTGTCGTCATTTTTTATTGTTTCTTCTTTTTTCTTGCTTTCTCTTCTTTTCTTTCTTCTTTTTCTTCCTTTATCTGTCGTCATTTTTTATTGTTTCTTCTTTTT
>JAQGBT010007663.1:0-10713 GCA_034698585.1 Disparrhopalites patrizii
TTTTATGTTTTAAATCCACAAATGAATTCTAAAAACAAAAATGCTATTCGAGAGAGAATTTTATGTTTTAAATCCACGAATGAATTGTAAAAACAAAGATGTTATTAGACAGAGAATTTTATTTACAAATGAAATCTAAAAAGAATATGTGTCTCCTTTGACGACTTAATCCTCCAGCTGATCTTCAACAAAGGGAGTAGTAAGATAATCCAGAGGGGAAGCATCTCCCTGACGTACCAAGGGTTCCACAACCCCGCAGATCGACTCCCCCCGAGCCGAATCAAGTTCAAGCAGATAAAAAAGCGGGGGAGCGTGGACTTCCGGGTGGATCACCCCTTCATCTTTATGGTCTACGAGCGCTTCTCGGGGATCCTCTCCTACGGGGAAGTCATGATCCCCTCGGACGGCATCCCGAAGCCCAACTTCAAGTACCAGCAGGAGTACTTGAGTCAGAATGGGAAGATTATGAGTGAGTCCATCGACAAATTGGGGGACCAGCTCTACACGAGCCTGAGACGGCGGAGCAGCGACTCCTTCGTCTTCTCCCCCTTCACCCTCACCAACTTGGTGGGCTCCCTCCTCCCGGGAGCTTCCGAGGAGACCAAGATGGGGATCTTAAGCAAATTAAACTTCCCATTGATGTGGCAGGAGGCTCTAATTGAATTGAGTCGGGAGGGCCAAATCAATGGCTCCACCAGTCGCGTGTCCGTCCTCGTTAATGGCCAGCCCAAGGACGAGTACAAGGCGGAAGTCCAGAAATTCGGGACGAGCGTGGAGAGGCGGGAGGCGAGGGATTTCACGGCTAATTGTACGTTTTTCCCACGGACGTCATTCTTCAGTCTTAATGCATTAATTCCTCACTCTTATTCCATGAAATTACGTGTCAGTAAGTGGGCGGGGGAGGACAAATCTTGTTAGTGCTCATCTGCTCTTTCCCAAATGACGAGAGAGAGAGAGAGAGAGAGAGAGAGAGACAGAGAGACAGACAGAGAAAGAGAAAGAAAGCAAATGTGACGGGGTATAAGACAGCAAAGAGGGACAGAGAGAATGAAAGGCCAAATACAATTAATGCATGTGAGAGGGAGAGATGAAGAGGCAAGAGACTTCCGCAAAAGCAAACTACATGGGCAGAAAGAGAAAGACCAGGAAAGAGAAGTATTTACGGAATATGCAAAAACAAAGCAAGGGATTTTCAGGGACGTGTTAACGAAAGAAAAATCTTGAAACAAACGAGAAACAGAAAGAGAGAAATGTAAAAAAGAAAGAGCAGGAGAAAGAAACGGAAAGAAATAGAAATGCAAAAGAGGAAAGAAGGCAGAGTAAATACATAAAAGCAAGAATGAGGAACACAGAAAAAAGAGAACAAAAGAGAAATGCAGAAAAGAGGAAGAAAGAAGAAGAAATACTGAAAGGAAAGAGAAAGAAAAGAAAAGGAGGGAAACAGAAGGAGGGAGTAAGAGAAATGCAGAACAGAGAGAGAAATAGCAAAAGAGAAAGAAAGGCAGAAAGGAGAGAGAAACGCAGAAAAGAGAGCGAAATAGCAAAAGAGAAAGAAATACAGAAAAGAATCACAAGAAAGAGAAAGAAACAGAAGAAAGAGCGAAAGAAAGAGAAAAACAGAGACATAAAAAATAAACTAAAAAAATAGAAAAAAACAGAAAGAAACGGAAATAAATAGGAAAAAGAAACTGAAAGAAACAGAAATAAATAGAAAAAATAAACAGAAACAAACAAAATAGAAAAAATAAACAGAAACAAACAAAATAGAAAAAATAAACAGAAAGAAGCAGAAATAAATAGAAAAAATAAACAGAAATAAACAGAAATAAACAGAAATAAATAGAAAAAATAAACAGAAAGAAACAGAAATAAATAGAAAAAATAAACAGAAAGAAATAGAAATAAATAGAAAAAATAAACAGAAAGAAGCAGAAATAAATAGAAAAAATAAACAGAAATAAATAGAAGAAAAAAATAAATAGAAAAAAGAAACAGAAATAAATAGAAGAAAAAAATAAATAGAAAAAAGAAACCGAAAAAAGAGAAAAAACAGAAAAAAGAAACCGAAAAAAGAGAAAAAACGGAAGGAAAGAAATAGAAAAAAGAAACCGAAAAAAGAGAAAAAACGGAAGGAAAGAAATAGAAAAAAGAAACCGAAAAAAGAGAAAAAACAGAAAGAAACAGAAAAAACGAAGAGAACGAAAGAGAAAAAGAGAAAGAGGAAGAAATATGTAGAAAAGGGAAAAGAGAAGCAAGTAGAAAAAATAGAAATAAAGAGAAAGAGTGAGACATAAATAGAGAGAAAGCAAGTGTCAGGAAATGAGAGAGAAAAGCGTTCAGACAAGCCTCGATAAATAAAGGAATGTGTGCTTATAGAGAGGAGAGAGCTATGAAATGATTTGAAGAGGACTAATCTCATTCCGCCGTTGATTCCCTCAAAATTTGCAGACAAGGTAAAATCCATCCTGGGCGTGTCCTCCTACGAAATGAACCCTCAGTTCAATCAAGACTTCAAAATCCTCAAGTCCCCCTTCTACCGGAATGAGCGGGATGCGGAAAATGTGACTTTTATTGAATTCCGCACCACGGAATTCAAATATCTCTTCGTCCCCTTCTGGGATGCGAAAATCATGGCAATTCCCATTAACGTGAGTATATTGGAAACAAATTATTCCCATAATGTCCTTCCCTCTCCTTTCCAACCTATAGAACCTATATATAATCAGCTTTTTAAATTATCATCTCAAAAATTACATTTCTATTACCCTCCGACGAATATGAATAGGGAAAAGGCCAATATCTGTATATGTACATATTAGGCTTATAATATCTAAATTGTCATTATATTTGCCTAAATACACGGGATAATAGGATGGCCGGAATCAGACCTTGTTGCTGGTCGTGCCAGGGGAGCGTTCGGGGCTGAATCTGATTGAAGATGGCATTATTGATTACCCCGTCTCGAAATTGTTGTGCCAAGGCCATGTCCGGGCAGCCACGGTTCGTCTTCGGATCCCTCTGCTCAATATGGAGCAAGTGACGGAGTTCTCCCAGGACTTGAAGGAGCTCGGGATGCCCCAATTCCTCACGGGAGACTTCCCGGGTATTACCGAGGGAGGCAAATTGGATCAGATTCTCCAGAGAACGGCTTTTAGCTTCAATCAAACGGGGAACAAGGAACCCTCGGAAGTCCCCTCCAGCACACCTTCCGCTCCTTCCACTTCCTCCTTGCCCGGGTCGTCCAGCCCGACGGAAGTCCCCGTTACATCCAGCAGCAGCCCTGCTCCTACGAAAGGTTCTTAATTACCCCCTTTTTTTATTTCTTACATTTACGTATCATTTTTAAACAAAAACTACACCGAATTATTATAGGTATACAAAATATTAAAATTTGTTCACGTCGAGATGTTACAGCCAATTCTCGCTGCAGATACCTCATAGATACCTCATTTAGTTCCCAAACGGTTTAGGTCCACAGTTTATAAAAGGCAGAATTTCAAATAACATGAATGTATTCCATACGGGAACTTTCTTCCATACATTTTTGGGAGGTTGCAATTTCAAGGAAATTATTTTAAAAAATTACAAGATCTATTTTCTCCATTAGAATTATATCACAAAGGGAAAAAGTTCAATGGTGCTATAAAGAGACTGCTGTTATGACGAGGGCTGTTATACGGAGACTTCACTGTATACAGGAAGTTATAAGGATTTTGTTACAGGTTGACCATTATAGCGAGGCTGTTATAACGAGGGTTGTTATACGTTTTTGGTTATACGTTATTGGAAGGGCGTAATATTCAGTCCGCTATAGAAATGTCGTTATTGGAAGTCCGTAACGGGAAGGTCGTTATAGGAGCTTCATTAAAGGATCTCCGTTACTGGCAGTGCGTGATATTCAATCCGTTATAGAGATTTGGTCATAGAAAGACCGCTATAGGAAGTTTGTTATAGAATGTCTGCTATAGGAAGTTTTTTATAGAATGATCGTTATAGGAAGTTTGTTATAGAATGATCGTTACAGAAAGTTTGTTATAGAAAGGCCGTTATAGGAAGTCAGAATGTATGTTATAGGAACTTTGTTATAGAATGTCTGTTATAGGAAGTTTGTCATAGAATGTCTGTTATACGAAGTTTGATATAGAAAGTGTCGATTTAAAAAAAGCCTGCTATACGAGAGTTAATTAGGAAGAAAATAATCTGTACTGAGACGGATTTATTAATGAATAGGGACAGGCAACTTGCGCTTTATTTTTTGAAAAAATAAAGCGCTCTCTCTTAAAAATTTTTAGAGAGTGCTTTATCGAAAATCAAACCATGTTTTTAGTGCTTTATCGTTTTTTGCCGTTATTTCACGTTTTCACCATGTTAATTGTCTTTGTAATGTAAATGTGTGGTTCACAGAACGTATAACTTTCATTTTTTTGCGGATGGAGCCACATTTGAAACATATATTCAAATTGAAATTTGTAATATCAACCAAATCATCGCACAATTTGAGACTCCAAGCCGATAAAATTTTGTATTGAACACCGGAACTGCTATAATTATAGTATCTATTTGGCGACGAATGGAGAAATTTCTGCGTCACAAACATTTTGTGACACGCAAAAGTGGTATTTTTTGCACTTTTGCTGCAAAATTCGGCTAAATCTGTTGAAAAAACGTTGGGTGTGCTTTTAGCGCTTTATTTTTTCCCAGATTTGGGTTCTTCAATGTGTCAGAAACATGCTTAGGATAGACTGACAGGGTCTAGCACGCATATTTCATTTCGGTGCTTTTAGCGCTTTTGCCTGTCCTTATTAATCAATAATAGTCCACTCGTTCTATAATAGACACCCTTATAACGATTCTCGCTATAACAGCGTGCAAATGCTCCCCTCAAAAAATGACTTGAGTTGTTAGCATAGAAAATTCGATTCTCTACACATAGCGGGTTTTCACAGTAACTGGAAATTTTTGCGGTTTTATGGGAGAACCGTTATAGAGAGAGTGGAATGTATGTACTATGGTTTGTCGCGATCTACATTCTATGTGTGTTAATTCCATTTGGTGTACAGTTGCGGCGGCCAAAAAGAAGAAGGGACGTCGTTACAAGGGCCCAGGTGGACCGGGTGGGCCCAAGGCAAGGAAGACCCCGAACCGATTGGTCAAGATTGACCGGCCTTTTGTGTTCTACGTCCAAGACTCCCGGATCGGGACGGTCCTGGTTGGGAGGTACACGGGGTCCGTGGGGAATCCCACGCCGCTCAGATGAAACCGGATTGATTCAATCACCAACTGGACACACAAACCGGGTTAATCCCAGATTTCCCCCAAGAAATAAATGTTATCCTTATAGACTCCCATTTTTTTTAAATTGTTAGAATTCCCCATAGGAACACATTTTTGGTGGAGTTTGGTTTGTTGCTGAAAAGGACTTAACCCGGTTTGTGTTTATGTCATATTTATACGGATTCACGTGGGACAAAGCCGTATATTACCACTATTATAACGAGTACTCATGGAAGGGATCGATGATATAATTTATTCATTTTGTATTTTTTCGCAGAAAGTCGAAATTAGGCTTTAGGGGCAAGATTTGAATTAAATAGAAGGAGATAATAGGCTTTTTTTGGCATTGTCCAAGCGCCTGTTGGTTAACTAGATAATAATATTCGTTGTGAAAATAATTTATTTTGTGCTCAATAAATGCGCCCGGAAATTCTTTGGGACTTCCGACGTTCCGTACAATTTTCGTTCGCCATTTTACGTTCTTTGGTTTTATATTTACTAGCCTTCTGTTCATTTCTTTTTTTTGCTCTTGCTTTCCTTTCTCATTTATGCTGTTGTCTCCTTGTTTTTTTGGCAATGTTTGTCTTTTCCAGACTTGGTTTTTCTGCATTTCCTCTTTAATTTTAGTCTATATCTGTATTAGTATATATCTCTCTTTTCTTTCTCATCGTTTCCTCTTTTTAGCCTGCTTTTCTGGTTTTCTTTTTAAGAATTTCTCTATTTATGGCTCCTTTTCTCTTACTTTTTCTATTTATTTTCTCCTTTTTCTTGCAAGCTCTCCTTCCTCCTTCTTTTCGCTTACTTTCTCTTTTTTTATTCTGCTTTTATATTACGTTTCATTTTTTTTTGCTTTTCTCTTTTTTTCTCATTTCTGCTATATTCTCTCAATGTTCTCTTTCTTTCTCTCATTATTTTTGTTCATTTCTCTCTTTAATTATCTTCTTTCTCTCTTTCATTCTCTCCTTTCTGTTTTCCATTTTCTCCTTCTTTCTCTCTTTCATTTTCTCTTTATTTCTATTTTTCATTTTCTCTTACTTTCTCTCATTTTCTCTTTATTTCTATTTTTCATTTTCTCTTACTTTCTCTCATTTTCTCTTTATTTCTATTTTTCATTTTCTCTTCCTTTCTCACAATATTTTTTTTACGTCTCTGTTTCATTTTCTCTTACTTTCTCTCATTTTCTCTTTATTTCTGTTTTTCATTTTCTCTTTCTTTCTCATTATTTTTGTTTATTTATATTATTTCTCTCGTTCATTATCTCCTATTTTCTCTCCTTATTTTCTCGTAATGTCTCTTCTTTCTCTTAATTTCTCTCTTCCCTTCTCTTACTTGTCTCTTGTATCTGTTTTCATCTTGTTCGCTCTTTCCATTTTTCTCTTCCCACCTCTAATTTCTCCATTTATTTATTCTGTCTCTCTCTCGGTGACTTCGTGATCCGTCTCGCACCCAATTTCGTCTAGCTGTGTTTGTCCCAATTCATCGCCTTTGCTTTCTCTTGGTATTCTCTCCCTGAATGTACAATTTCCCCTTCCTTTCCCCCTCTTTTTGCGAGCGGAAAGTCACTGGACCAAATCCAGCATGTTGGATGGGGCAGTGAAGCATGTGAATCAAATATCCCCCAGCAATTCCACACATATTGCCATTTTGCGAAAAAAACAAGGAAAGTTCAACTGGTTGGTTTGCATTTTGTTCAGACTTTCTCTCCAAACCCACATCCCTTCATCCCAATGGGAGTAGAGAGTTAGAGAGTGAACGTTTGCTCTCCCAAAATTGCCACACTTCAACCACAAAAACGTCCCTGACATGTACTTTGGGAAATGAGTTTGGAAAGCAAGTAGACACCTTCCCAGTTTTTGGAAATTAAATTTCTTCCCAGTCTGACGCATATATGATGGACCTTTTTAAAAAAAATCCTATCGGAATAAAATGCGCTCTCCGAAAATAAATATTGTTTCTTCACTTTTTTTGACAGCATCAAAAAAACAGGGGAAAGAGTTGGCCTTTCATCTGCACACATCACAAGTCTCTCCTCCAAGAAATTTCGCAATTACTTTCACCGTAGGATAGCATGGGATTAGATGGAGACAAAAAAAAACGTTGTCGGGATAGTCTGTCATTTCTGCTGGTTATTGATTTGCAAAAGGGACTTTCTCCTGCTGAGTTGGATGATGGGAGATGTCTGTGCAAGTTCTGGTGCTCTTTTTCGGCATTTCACATATATTAGAGGGATCCAGTGAAAGCGAGCGAGGTCGAGTGAAAGAGAGAGAGAGAGAGACAGAAGAGAGAGAGAGAGAGCGAAATGATGTAGAAATGGCTCCATATGAACTTTTCCTTCTCATGTTTTGCAATCCTTTGACACGTCAGACGAAATAAAAGTTACAAAACGTACTCCGGTAATTATATTCTGAGCAAAAGTACTTTCTACATGTTTACCTATATACAATTCTAATTTCACCAGGAGAAAGTTGGACATCTCACATTTCCATGTAGTTCCTTAACCAACCTAATTAAAGCGTTTAGCAAGCCCCACAATTATTTGTGGTTTTGCCAAAAAATAAAAGGATAAATTCCAAAAAGCACGTGTTTTCCCGAAAATTCAGACAAAAAAAGAGAATTCCCGGATGAAAATTGGAGATAAATAATAAAGTAAAATAAAATAATTAAATAAAATAAAAAATAAAATAAAATAAAAAATAAAATAAAAAAAATTAAAAAAATTAAATGCGAATAGCTATAAGAAGCAATTTGTGATTTATTTAATTTTTTTTGCACTAACACGTCATCTAAAACGTCTGTAAATTTCCATATACACGCCATTTCTATGTACATTCAGAATTCCCTCCATTCACCGACATTTCCATTTAGGTACTTGATTACAAAGGTAATTGCGTATATCACGGGACAGTTACACAAATAAGGGCCTTTTTTCAAAGGGAAAGATATAGGGACACAATTAAGAAAAATTTCTCCTATATTTTTAACTAAAATAAAAGGTAATGGTTCTGTGATTTGACCGTTTGATTGCATGATTTGACATATTTCCTATATTTTTATCTATAGCACTTTCGTAGTAAATGTAAATGCACCATTAACTAAAAAGGTCAGGTCACTAAGAAAGTCTAAAAAATATTGATCACAGAATTTTTTTTTCTCTTGTTTGTAGAAAACATTTTTTATCTGTTTTGATTGGCGTATTTAATTGGCATTATTTTTAGGCGTTTCCCCGTATTAACTGAGGGGGATGGAGGAGAATTTTTCCCTTTGACCCGGGTGAGGTGTCTGGACATCCATGATGGTAATTCGTCGACTGGAAGTGTCTAAAATTACCAAAAATAATAATTCAAAATGAACATTAATACTCATGGCAAAAATTAGGAAAGCATATTGGTTCATTATTTTATATTATTTATTATTATTTTATTTCATTTATTATTATTTTATTTCATTTATTATTATTTTATTTCATTTATTATTATTTTACTTTATTTATTATTATTTTATTTTATTTATAGGAAAATAAAATGACTTACCAACAATTTCCTCCAGCTCTTCCTCATCCCGACACCAAGTGAAATCCTCCATGACGCCCGTTAATTTCCGAACCAAACTGGGCTTTGCCCGGTAGAGGACGATGGTCTGATCTCGCTTCTGGAATTGCTGGACAAGATCCTTCATGCCTTGAGTGGCGGTGAAATCCACGAATTGAATATGGACACAATCCACCACCATCGGGATGATCCCTTTGCCCCAAGATGTGGCCGACTTGCTAATCACGTAGCGGATGTACTCCACAGAGGGGAAGGTGCAGGAGCGGTCCAATTCCACCAAGATGAACTCATTCCCTTTGCTCGTCTACATATGCAGATATTTAAACGTAAAATACAATATAAATACAAGGGACAAAATACATCCTAAAATACATGCATTCAAAAATTAAAAATAATTACATTCAAAAATTAAATTAATTTAAAAAAATGTATAGGTATATTCAAAAATTAAATTAATTCAAACAAAATGTATAAATTCAAAAAATTGGATTCAAAAATTAAATTAGTCAAACATAATGTACATCAAAAATTTACAGTTTATACTCTTTTTTGGTTATAGCTGAGAATGCTACATACATATTAGAATCCTTTCTTCAAAATGCCTTACTTAAACCACGTCAGAAAAAAATGGCCACATATTAAGCTTTACCCTAAATTGATACAATAAATTCTTAAAATAAATTAGTACACATCTGCATAATAGGACGCAAAATGCGTAAGAGCCAATATTATAAATTACATAATATATTTGCATAATTGGAGCGTCTGTACACTGATTGTATTTTTAATCTAGCTTTTAATGCATATGTATACATATGCATGCACACATGTCTACATATGAATGTTCTGAATATACTCACATAGCCCCGTCGAACCTTGACCCCAGGTCGGGCGGCGTAATAAAGGAGATAAATGACACTGATGACAAATCCCGTCATCATCCCAAACTCCAAGCCCACGAGCAAGCTGACAATGAAAGTGAGTCCCCAAGGAATGAAATCCATTTCTGCAAATGAGAACGGAGAAAGTTTTCACATGCGAACATTTCTGGGAATTCGGGGACACACAAAGTGTCGGATTTCAAAGTGAAAAGCGGGGGATGAAAACAGAGAAACAGACCCAGGAAATAATGAATATATTTTACTGACAAATGCAAATTTTCTCCGGGGATTGAGAGGGATGTTAGGAGATTTTAGGAAGGGGCTTGGGGGTAATGGAGATTGTCTAATCCCGCCTGGGACTCACTCTTGGATCTCCACATGGGCTTGATGACGTCCAGGTCGACGGTGAAGATGACGGCACAGACGATGACGGAGGCGAGACTGGCGTTGGGGATGTAGTAGAAGTATGGCGTGAGGAAGGCCAGGGCCAGGAGGACCATCGTCCCCGTCACCAAGCCTCCGAGCGGGGACCGGGCGCCCGACATCTGGTTCACCGTCGTCCTCGAGAACGAACCTGTCACCGGCATCGAACTGCATACGAAAAATGAGAGAAATGTACATTGTCATACCTCCCTTTTTGGTGGAACTTTTTCGTCAAATTGGTAACTTTTTTTGTTGGTAACTTTTTCGTCAAATTGGTAACTTTTTTTGTTGGTAACTTTTTCGTCAAATTGGTAACTTTTTTTGTTGGTAACTTTTTCGTCAAATTGGTAACTTTTCTTGTTCGTACCTTTTCGCAAATTTTTGGGTAATACTGGGGAAATATTTGTTACCGCTTGGTCCAAGTTGCCAACCAGGTACCAATTCAGTAGCTGGTAACTCCTGGTAACTTAGTACCCTTTGAATAATTTATATTTGGTAACTTTTGAGTCAAATTGGTAACTTTTTTGTTGGTAACTTTTTCGTAACTTTTTTTGGTAATCTTCCGGAAATATGTGCTACCGCTTGGT
>JAQGBT010007664.1:0-10713 GCA_034698585.1 Disparrhopalites patrizii
CTCCACCCCTCCACCCCTCCCCACACCCTCCTCCGTCACTTGATCCTCCCAGGCCATGCCTCCTCTCCTTCCTCTCATGTTCCTGGCGGCTTCAGCAACTTCCTAACGGTCAGCCATCCAAGTGGCAGCTTCTGTTCATGGTGGAAAAGCTCTCTCGTCACCTGGCAAAGTACTTGCATCACAGAGCCAAAGTCGAAGGGACTCGTACATGTGGGACACTCTATAAGAGCTTGGGATAAATAATTCAAAGTGATCAAGACGGCTAGACGATATGTATAGATGTGTGGAGAAATTTACAAGCAATTCAAGACAGATGTCCCAGCAAAGAAAGAGTGAGTTGAAAGGGAAGTCTGAAGGAAGCTCGCCTTACAAACATTTGAAACTCTGAGCTTGTTCACAGTTGGCGCTGGCAGGCATTAGGAGAAGAAAGGAGGAATGTCAGAGCAAAGTAATGAGTAGGAAAAGGTAAATGGCTGTAATTACTAATTGTAAGCACCTCCCCGCATGGTTTCCTCCACAAATGTCTAAGAGAGCAAATGAAAATGCAGTCGTAGCTCAAACCAGGATAAGAAGCAAGTCGTAGCAGAGCGAGAGAAAGCGAGAGAAAGCGAGAGAAAGGAGCTTGGTTGCTCCTCTGCCGAGTTTGTGCGCGAAAGGCTTCTCCAGCTCCCCACTCATTCCATTGCATGTGAGTGTATTGAAAGGGGTGCTGAGACTATCGCAGATGCAACCAGCAACAGTTTCTTGCGTCTCCTAATTTCGACTCTCGCCAACACATGGGCATGGTTGACGTAAAGCGTAATCTGCGCCAATGCAGGCACGGAGCTTAGTGATCAGCGGGAGAAGGGCGGAAAAATTAAGTTAGAGACTGAAATAATGGATTCGGCGAGGGAGAGCGTCTTTAAATAAAAAATTAATGCAAATAATGACTTAGTCGATCCCTGTCAGAGTGAAGGAGAGGAGCAAATGATTGTTATTACGAGCGTGAGTGACTTCGGAGCGAGACCCCAGTGGGAACAGACACGGGAGGGGAGGAGGAGGCGGAGGAGGACGAGGAGGACGAGGAGACACATGAAAGTGGGCGGGAGGGACGAGTGTGCATTTGACTCCCTTCGCCCTCAACCCTTATTACAGGGCAGGACCTTGTTATGCAACCCATTCATCGCCATCCTTGGATCCTGGACAAAACACGTTACCATCCCTCCTCCTTTGCATCCATCCAAATGCCAAATGGATGGCACTGGCCTCACAAAACACAGACTTTCTCCTCCGAAGACCCGCTTTGGTCTCGATAGTAGAGACGTTGATTTTGGAGCCAAAGGTGGTCCTCCATGGACAGACTTGGACCGAATCCGCGTTTATGAGCGTGAGTGAGAGGTGGTCCGAGCATCCCAGACAAGACAACAGTTGTCTTGGCGGATGGACGGGGGAGAGAGCGGAGTGAGTGGAGAGCGTGGGGGATGAGGGTGGGAGATGGGAGATGGATGAGTGGAGTGGCTGGAGCGAGTCATTAGACAGCGTGGAGTGGAGGGGAATATTACGTGTGCTACATGAAGATAAATGAGAAATTTAAAGCCTTTAAGAAGTGGAAGAGGAGGGATGGGGAGAGGGAGAGAAAAAAACTCATCTTGACTAATGAAAGTAAAGTGTGGACGTGTGATACTTTTGGATTTGAGCTCTCTCGCTCTCCCCCTTTTATGAGTTGGGAGAGGAAGGGAAAGACGGGGCTCTTTAATCCGCCACCAGACCTTGTTCTAAATACTAAAATCCTCACCAAGGAATTACTCTAATTCAGCCATGTATTCAGGTGCATGTGCCCCTTCCACCCTCCTCCGCACTAGAAAAGACTTGTACACTCCTACTTGAATTTGATTAAATTTCCTTTTAATTTAATTCGAGCATCATTACTGTCGCTTCTCCCTAGGAAATTCATTGAGAACAGCTTCCTCTCCCGCAGATCTCCTTCTCCTCCTCTCCCGCCCAAGACAAGGCATAGTTGTCCTCCTCTCCTCCTCTCCTCCTCTCCTCCTCTCCTCCTCTCCTCCTCTCCTCCTCTTCTCCTCCTCTTGCCTCCTCCGGTCAAAGGTAGATTATTACTACTCTTTATAATTACCAGATAGAAAACAAAGTCTTCGGAGCCCTCAGCCTCGGAGAAAGTTTTCAAACACAATCTTGAGTTGCTCACAAGTACCTTAAATTACCGCATAATTTACATTCTTTCCATGACAAACTTTATAGAGGGAAAGAATGAGCCGAGAACTTTTCCTGCGGTGGGAGTACACTGATTGTGTTTTCACCAGAATCTTCACCTAACATCTCTGCTTGGGATGATGTAGACGGTACGACGGTGCGGTGCGGGTCTCTTGATCTCCTTCTCGTCACTACTTACATGAACCAAGGAGTGATGGATCAGAAGGAGGAAACACTTGTAGTGCGTAGAGAAGACGTGGAAAGGAATTAAAACTGAGACTGGAAACACCAAGTCCTGGGAGAGGGAGATTATTAATTAATTAATTTAAAAGTATGGGAGAAGTAGGTTGGGAGGAGAGGGTGGTCGGGGAGATGAGCTCTCCTCAACTCCTTTCCCTCTGCTTCCCTCAGGGAGGTCAAGAGCGCGGAGGAAATCATATTCTCTTCCCTTTCACTTCACCCCAGACATGACAGTACCTTTTCTCCTTCTCTCCTTCTCTCTCTCTCTCCGTCTCTCTCTCTCTCCTTCTCTCTCTCTCTCCTTCTCTCTCTCTCTCCCTCTGGAATTAAACCTTGGGAAAGATTGAAAAAGAGCCGAGATTTCCTGAGCAAGAACATTGAATAGAAATGGGGAAGACGTTCCAAGATAAGAGCGAGAAGTGAGAAGGTGGGCAAGGAGGGGGGAAAGGAGAGAGAAGGATTGGGTTTGCATTGGGAGGAAAGAGGAAAGAGGAAAGAAGAAAGCTCGTGTGAAGATTTAGCGGAGGAAAGCAGTGGGAGGACCACAACTGCGACGGATTCTAAGGGCTTCTTCTTCTTCATCTAAGGCCTTCTTCTTCTCTCGCGCCACATGCCGCATCCACTCAGCTTTAAGTAAGCAAGATTTTTGTTGTCGCGGAATAAAATAAATAAAATATTCCCACACAACTCCATCTCACACTCACGCTCACACAGACGGATCGTTTCTCATGCATGGAAACATTCCGGGCCGGCTTATCCCTACACACGAGTCACTTTCCCTTTCTTCTTTCTCGAACTTCAAGTCTCTACCTTCCTGGGCTCCTCCTTTCCTTTCACTTCCTCACCTTCTATCTACTTTCTACCCTTTTCCATACTTTTTTCCCATAATTACATATTGTGAGGAAATCACACCTTTGCTCTCATCGTTATGGCGTTACTATTAGTATTTTAATGCATTGGTTCAATGCTCCAATTGGAATGTAAACCAGGAAAAGTCTCTCTCCTCCTCATTCCGTCATTCGGGTTTTCGCTCCGCTCACGGCTAGATATTTCGCCCTGAGTCGGTTCTTCCTTCCATTTCACTACATTTTCTACTTTTCCTAATAAAATCTACGCCTTTCTATATTTTATTGTGCTATGCCTCTTTGTGACTTTAATCATTTCTACTCTATTATTCTTATTTTTGTAAGAGGGCTCCGTAGTGGTTGCGAGTGTTATTGGAGCCATCATTGGAAGCTGCTCAGGCTTCGCCTATTGCAGACACCCCGATACTATATGCGAGACCAACTGTAACTATATGGACTAGGCAGTTAGCAGAGTTCATTGAGCGAAGAGCGAATCACGAGCACTGAAAACAATTTTCGTGGATTATCCTCGCCTGGAGTTGCAGATATAACCATGTAACCCATATTCCCTATGCTCATCAGTTCACGTGCTATCTCGGACACTCAAGTGTCACCTATAGGTAGATAAGCAAATGGGAGGTAAGAATAAAGACGAGATTATCGTTCCGTGTAAAAGGGCAAGAAACCCGTGCACAGTCGTATATGCACGATTTAGATAGGATGACTGGAGGCCACAGGCAGCCTGAGGTCCCTGGACATTGCAGGCCGTTTCCGGCGACAATGGACACTACCCCGGCAGTGTCCCGCACCCCATTTCAGCCATGTCTCAGACCAAGCACTTGCATATAAAGCCAAGGTAAACTACCTCACAACTGCACTGGGCGTGAGGGTCCGTGTGTAGTGATGTACGGTGGAGGAGCCGTAGGACCACACAACCGCCTCCGTCGAGCTCTTGGTGAATTTTAGATTATTATTAGCTACTACCAATTATCCTACCGTGAATCCGGCTACGTTCCCCTCATGTAAATATGTACTGTAAACCGTGACGGATCATTTTCCCTTACTTGTCTCCGTGATGAGGAGCAGTATTTATTGCTAATCGTTGTCTGTATGCTACTATCATCATGTTGTTATTATTGAACTGGTCAATCAACTATTAATATTGTATTTCCTATACCATGATGATGATCAGTATTGATCAGTGGCATGACTCTCTCCTCGCCAGCTTCTCCATCACTTTTCATCTTCATCCTGACTCTGAATAATGCACAGCTGTTGCTTTCTCCTAAACTAATAATTGTTTTACCCATTTACTCCCCAGTAAAGATTTCCTGCGAGAGATCAGGCTACTCAAGTCCCATTTTGGTGGACGATTTGACCCATACACTAGGATCATGTGAGGGCAGTATTGAGCCGGAACTAAATGTCTCCCCGGTGTCCGGTGGCTCCAATAAAGTGATTTCTCCCATTTAAATGAGCATCCTCTCCCACTGCTCTCTTCCTATGTCCCCGTAATCTCTCTCTCTCTCTTTACTGTATCTCTCTACCACCTGTTTTGCTCCTGCAGGGGGCGCCTAGAAGTCTGCCCCTTTTGACCCGCAAAGAGGCTTGGCTCCCTATGCACCACATGATTATCAGATGAATAAATCAATAGAAAGCACACAATAGAATTAGCCTGTTATCACAATTATCAATTACGGAGCTCGAGGATTGTCAATCAGTGTGAGTCCAAACAACGCACGGCTTCATCACAATCCTTCACTGCATTATGCAATATTTAAAAGGTAGCATTCATGACTGGGTAACTACGTCCAAATCGCCCACCGCTCCCTCAATTTGGCGGAAAAAGACGGGAGCGTGCGTGGGAGAAATGTCAAAAGAGACACGGAAAGGTGAAAGATGCTTTTGTTTTAAGAGAAAGGCGGGACAAGAAGGAACAAGGAGAGCCTGCCATCATGTAGGAGCGGAGGAATTGAGCACGAGTCTCTCGGAGAGGGAAAGGAGAAGACGAGGACGAGGTTTGGAGACAAAGCCATTAGTTGGAAGTGACAGGAAGACAGGAGGCAGGGATCCCCCACACGTCCACAAGCCCACAAGTCCGCACATCCACACCCACCCACCAACCAACCCACCAACCAACCAACCAACCAACCAACCCTTTCTCCTTATGCCCGTACAACAGTCGTACACAAAGGACCACAAAAAAACACGACAAGTGGAGTCTCATCAAAATTTCACCGCTTTTTCAAGCTCAACCGACCTCCAGCCCACGCGAAATCTCCTAAGCGTAAACTCGAAGGAATGCACGCAATTCCAGCAGTGGTCGAGACAGAGACGTTTGCTTAATCAATTTCAAGAAGCTCGGCTTCTCAATTTTTCCTATCGATTTCCTCTTTTAATTCATATATAATCACACTTAGGAGTGGTCCTGCACGCCATGTCACTAGGATCGTTGGGGGAACTAGACCCTCCAGCCTAGGGCCAGGCACTACCGAGTGGAGTGCACGGGAGTGCATGGGAGTGCATGGGAGTGCATGGGAGTGCATGGGAGTGCGTGGCTGGAGAATCCAGGCTCTCCATCTCACCAGTTTTTTAAAATTAAAAAGCGCCTCATGCTTCCTTTCCCCTCAATCCCGCCGTATTGTAAAATTCCCGTCCGAGCAAATTGACAAGTAAGGGACCCCAAGTGTAAAAGACGTTCGAGTATGAAAGTTTTTCCACACATTCACCACCTTGACTAACTAGCAAATGTGTAAAACCTTTGGGCTAGTTCCATCCACAGCGCGGGAGAACAAATTTTGAAATTTCCAATCCGAAGAAAATACCGCCGGGGGACCCTTACTCCACCCCATTTGTTATGGGATTTACGGGTAACACATTTTTAATTTCGACGACCCCATGATCAATCAATACACGATGCCATATACAAATGTCTACACCCGACAAACAAGAGAGACATAAAGGAGACAGAAGAGGGAGAGACAAACGGAAAATTGAAAAAGAGAGACAATAAATAATGAGAGAAAAAAGTGAGTGACAAAAATGAGACGAGCGGGAGAAAAAAAGGAGATAAAAAATGAGATTGAAAAACGAGAGAGGAAACGGCGACGTGATAATCCGCCCTGGTGGCATTATATATGGACTTGTATATAGGATCGTGGGACGTGGGGCGGTGGAAATTACAAATGGAAGTGTTCGCCATGTTAAATCCCATAACAAATGGGGTGGAGTAAGGGTCCCCCTGTGGTATTTTTTCGCATTTGAAATTTCAGAATTTGTTGTTGGCGTAGAATTGCTGTGGGTGGAACTAGCGGGAAGGTTTTGCACATTTGGTAATTGGTGACCCAGTTGTTAAAAGTGAAGGTGGTGAATGTGTGGAGAAACTTTGAGACTGGAAGGACTTTTAGTTTCGAGTTGGTGTCCTTTACTTGGAAGCAGAAGAGGATGCGAGTCGTCCTGTGACTGGTGGAGGAAGCGGCGGGAAACCCATGGGAGATTGTGAGAAGGCACAAGAATTTCCCTTTCCTCGGCTCTGCTCTGGAAATAAAGGAGAAAAAATCTCGCTCATGAAAAGTAAATAAGAAAAATGTTCTATTTTTTGTAAAAACTCTTGCAATAGGCGGAGTAAGTGAGGAAGAAAATTCTAGGTTTAGCCACGGGAAAACTCTAGGTTTTTCTCTCCTCTTACATTACTTTCCAGGAATTTGCTTCCCCGTCGTGTTGCACAACACTAACACAGGTGTTGCGTAAGTCGGCCAGACAAAAAACAGGTTAGAGAGCAATTCGTATTTTTGAAGACTGGAGTAAAAGTCTTATTAGAATAGTAGAACCCGAGCACGCTCCGCAGACATGGGAAGGCTAAAAATCAATAGGTATTACATTTCACTCAACCACTATGCTCTGGCCCTGGGCATGGACGGAGAAGGAACAATAAGTAATCATTTTATTTCCTCCAACAATTCCCCTGCGCTCCATTTTCCACACAAAGCCAAACGGCTTCGCACAAAATATAATAATATTAACTGAAAGAATGAAATCATGAATAGAAGGATTGAGTCCCGGCGTCCCGAGATGCCCTAACAAGCGTAGAATGTAATTATTTCTCCCTACAAATCAGCTTTTAAATCCAGTTGGAGCAGACTGGAAGGACTGAAATGAGGAAAGAACATGGAAGGGAAGGAAAGCGGAAAGTTGGAAAGGAAAGGCCCATGGAAGGAAGGAATCCCTCGATAAGACGCCCTTTCTATTCCACTCGTCTCCACTCTGATTTAGTGCCCCTTGCGGGGGAAAATGTTTTCCAAAACAGAGGATACAAATTCATCCAAGGCGAAGAGAAAGCAAAAGGAATAACTGATTGGGATCACCGCCGAGCAAGCAGCAACCAAATCCTTTCGCGTCATCAGTGAAAAATGTAGAGCCGTTCTTTGCATCATTAAGTTCTTGCCATCCCTTTGTCTTCGCTTCCTCACCAGATTCCAACTTTCCTTTCTAACTTTCCTTTTATTTATTCTCTCCGCAATTCCCCATCTTGTAGCTCCCTCTCTTTCACTCACTCTACCTTTATCCAAAATGAAAAATTATCCTGCAAATATCTACATTTTCTACATGCATATACCGGATGTTTCACATAAAAGTGGACGGATACTTCCTTCTATAACTTCTATATGCCAAAGCCAAGAGAAGTGATCATTAGTTTACTGAAAAGCCAGGAAGAGACACTTCCAGAATTGCTAGCAATCGCCTTTCTCTGACGCTCCATGCAAATGATATGACAAGAAAACTGCGCGATAGCCATAAGGCCATAAGGATGTTACCATAAGGATGCATTGGCCAAGTAAGACTGAGCCCATACTTCTTGTATCTTCCACATAACAAGACGTCCAGAAGTGCTCCTTAGCTAGTTAAGCACGAAGTTAATCATTCAGAATGGCCTAGCTTGAATACGCATGCGTAGATAGGGCGGGTCCATTTGGACAAAACAGCCGGTGGGACACTGACACTGGGAATCCTTATGTTAGCACCGAAATGTTTAGGGCAATCTAGAAGTTACAGAAAGAAGTATTGGTCCACTTTTATGTGAAACAAGGGATATATTTTTTCCAAGAAAAATATATAAATTATAATATATAAATAAGGTAATTTGTCGGATTGCCGGTCGACCTCGACGGCCTCATATATGTACATATGTATGTACATATTTACAAAGTCCAAACTAATTAACATCTCGACAGCTATTTTTCGTCTCATTGATTTTTCCTTTGACAAGAGAAAGCTCGTGCTTGTGTCTCCAAAGTGGATGCTCATTGGATGGAGGAACGGTCTCTCCTGAGCTTTCCTCAAGTGTTTGCCAAGGAGACAGGAGACATTGCGGGAGGAGAAGAGAGGAAAAAGGGAATTCAATGAATTTGAAATGAGGGAAGCGGAAGGAAAAGAGAAAGCCCCCATAATTACAAGCTGTGGAGCATTCCGCGCTCCCATTCCTGCCGGCCACTTTCCCCGCACGGAAATTGAAGGTGAAGAGGAACCTGTGCGGGCGGAGGTGGAAGAGAAGCAAGTCCAGGACTCTTCCAAAGGACTCATCCTCAGGAAATGTCCCTTACCATTAGAAACGAGAGCACCTTACGAAACGGAGCATGATGAGGCTCAAATTCATCAAGTAAATCTCCGCATTTTATTTATGTACACCACATCCCCATCAGCCGCATCCCATTTACAGGCTTGAGCTTGACTGTACCAAAATGCGTAATAAGAAAGATCTCAGTTGAGGCGTTACGAAAAACCGTTTTATGAATTTCAGGCTTTGACGAGTCACGCTTTGACGAGTGTCGGCAGGCGAAGGCGACACGAAAGTGCAAGCGCCTGACCGTAGCTCTTCACAATGAGAATGAGGAGCGGAAAAAGAAGCGCCACTGAAAGCCGGACTATCCCGGACATCTAATTGTAAGACGTTGAGGACACCCAGACGGCCCAGACCCGTGACACGAGTTTTATACTTGCTCTCATGCGCCCTTTCACATGTTAATTCCTATGCATGCTATACGCGAAGAGCGTCCGATATCGGGGAACATGAGACATTTTAACTTCTTCCACTTAATATTTCCTAAACAGTTCAACAATTATTTCCACTGAGAACAAAGCTGCAAAAAGTTTTTAAAAGTTAAAGTAGCCAGGAAGAAAATTGGAATTCTTTAACCGAAATTGGACTGACGAGTTGAACGGAGAAAATGCAAATGCTTGTCTTCTTCTGTCGCAAATTTGGATGTCGCGCGAAGAATAATAAGATTTATGCATACGCCCTAAGGTGCTACATGCAAATAAATGTTAATTGTCCATACAGTAGAGTCTCGCTATAGCAGTATGTTCATTATATCATCCGGAAATTCCGAGCAGCTCCCAAATGGAAAGCATAATAAAAGTGTTCTAGTATTATAACAGGAAAATGCTGAGTTCCGTTATGTTCTGTTATAACGAGACTCCACCGTATTTGTGCTTACAGGGAATGTTTGAGTTTTTGCCAAGTGTCACCTTTAAGTGCACTCAGCCTGTTTAAAATGTAAACAAAAAAGAAGGATGACTATCTTGTTACTATGTAGTCGAAGGATTTACGAACAAGCCCCGACATATTTTTTTGAGTGGGCGGAGAGGACTGGTGACATTTTGAACTGCTCCAGCAAGGGAGAAGAATTAAAGACGCAATCAAGCCCTTCCTTTGTATATATACATATATCTATACCTACATTAATTGACAGTCTTCACTCGCTTTCAACTACAAACGAGAACCGGCACTGACTATAATAGGCCGGGAAGTGCTTCAGGACATTCAGGAGCTACAAGGATAATCCAGGGCTACAAGGAAAGAGGTGACGTGGACGTGAGAAAGAAAGAAATGCGTGTCCTGTGAGTCTCAGAGGTTCGCGCATGGGCGTGAATCTACACAAATGCGCTGAGCAAGTGGAGAGTTGGAGAGCACACATTGAGAGACACGCGAATGTCCTAGAGCTAGAGCGTGACCTCAAAAGATGAGATTGATTTGGAAATCCAGGAATTATTCATGGGATTTGTTATAACCTATTTGTTATATAGAGTGAGACAGAGGATTTGCAGACTTGTTGGCATTTTCAATTCTTCGCATTTGGTTCGTACGCAGAACTGGAGCTAAGATGGAACTAAGATGTAGGTAATTTAATTTATTTACATGCTAATTCTACACTCACACTCGCCCCACATCCCAAAATAAGCTTCATACAAGGAGTAGCTACATCAGCGGTGTGCAACCAGCCGGGTGACCATTACGAGATTCCAGGGTGACCATTGGCCAATGCTTCAACCATTGAAAAGTATTAGTCCGGGCCTCCGAAATTTTATTTGTATTCTTATATTTTTTATAAGTTTCAGAAATTAAACGAAACCAGCAACCGCCTTGGTCAATACAGTCGAC
>JAQGBT010007665.1:0-10713 GCA_034698585.1 Disparrhopalites patrizii
TTCTATGTGTATGAGTCGTTAAAAAATTGGCATTGTCGGAACTTCGAAACACCAATTAATCTCTTTGAGAGATTATTTTTCGGTACGAAAGCCTTTTTACCTACACAAAACATTATTCGTGGAACCCACATATTTGATTAATTTATGGCCAGTAACAATAAATTTATTTTGTAATCAGGCGCTGCTGCTGGGGGAATCGCACAAACTTCCAGCTATCCGTTAGATATTGTTAGACGACGGTTACAGGTGAAGCGGTTTACTCGAGGTCATTCTCGCTCTTATTCCATTGTTGGAATCCTTCGGGATGTGTACAGGTAATATTTAATGTTATGCACTTCCGCCTGTAGTATACATAGTACATACATGTAAATCGACATTTATGTTGTTTCACATGTGGTAGCACACAATATAAAATAATACTTAACTTTATGACAACATCGTTTTAATTCTTGTCTAATATAATTTCAGAGAGGAAGGAATTAAGGGCTGGTTTAAAGGTAAATTATTTCTTCGTTTATTTTTTAGATAATGTATATGTATTTGCATTTCCAACTTTTACTGTTTGTTACAAATACGTATATTCTTATTTGTCATACCTGGTTTTTTTCTGTATTTCAGGAGTCACATTAAATTTTATCAAAGGGCCGTTAGCTGTGGGTCTCAGTTTCGTGACATTTGACCTCACGCAGAATTTCCTCAGGTCAGTTGTATGGTAGACGTATTCCCAATGTCCATGACTCACTGTGATGGAATTTGTAAAATTGGTGCTTGTATATAATAGAAACAAATCGTGGTATTAAAAATAATTATGGACGACATCGTAGAGAACGTTTGTTATAAATAGGGTCACAATTTTATTATACTCGCAAGTATAGGACAATAATTTTCCAATGGTATGACATACCATCACAAAGTAGTCAACGAATGTATGTACCTATTCGTTGCTCGTTTTAACGCTGCCGTTTTGCTTTTAAGCACTTTTAAACATATGATAGACCTGCGCGTATATATTTCACGAATTCTTTCGTTTAATTATTATTCACCAATAATTAATTCGTTTCACTAAACGCTGTAGTACCAAGACATGTTTATGTTTATAAAACTACTGATACCAACTCATTGAGACCGAAAATTTATGCCAAAATTTGCCGATGCAGCTTCTAGTCGTTTCATTCGCATGTAATAATTAGATTATTGTGTATGGTTAAGCGTTGGTTTAAAAGTCGTAAACGCAAATTCTGTCTTGTCTGAATGATGCTACTATAGAAATTTCATAGAGTATTTCAACGCCTCTCAAAATTCTCGTACCGTTCTGTGTACCTGTATACGCACTTGGTGGCCTTTTAGTTTCACCATGAAAAACGGCTGATCGCTTGATCTTGTAATTAATATATTAAATAGTACAATCAAAAATGGTGTTGTTGTATTGAATGTTAGCTGAAACATAAACGTATTTTGGAATACATGCCTTCCAAATGTGTACACGTGTACAGTGAGCCGTAAAGTACGCAATTTCCGTTTTCCAATGACTGTTGTTAATATAATAAATAATTCTGTGGTTGTTAATTACTTCGAGGCTGTTTTTTAATTTGAAGACTAGTACGTGTACCTATATATTGTGTATGTGTTCGTAAATTCAAATAGTCAGTTGTTTTCATAGAATAGAAAGCCTAAAAGTTTAAATAATGTGATACTATAAAGCGTTTACCTTATCTACCGCCTCTAATGTCAAAAATAATTCTCTTTTCGTGAACCCCATTGAATTTCAACGACGATATAGGTATTATTGTGTAAATTCATTGTCTGCTCAAGAAAATGAAAGATATTTTTATCGCTTAGTAAATGGTTGTACGTAATTGTGTAGGTTCGTGATTATGTGTGTTTATATTTAATATTTGGAGTAGGTATAGACAAAAAAGAGTACATTATATAACGAAGTAAGACATTAAACCAAGTAACATTACATTGAGCATTAGCGTTCAACTCAAACGACGCTCAACTCTACAAATTGGAGTAAACAAAGAAAGTACTTAATTAAACCTGTCAATGCATGCTACGATTAAGGTATGCCAGTATCAATACATTTAATGTTAATATTTTGTGATTGTAAAACTATGAAAAAACTTAATCGTGAAATACCTCTATGCCTCTACCAACGAAACCGAGTCCAGCAAAGAAAAAAATGTATTGTAAATACTGTATCGTACACATTTGTAACAAGCTGTAAAAGCAAAAATTAGCCATTGTATTTGTTACCGCTGAGACAATAATATGTATAATTGTGTAGATGTCAATATATCGTAAAACTGGGTGCAAAGTAAGGGTTGATCAAAAATATTTCGGGGATGAGTGAACACATTTTATGGATCCGAAATTTGGAAATTAGCTACATATAGATGCTAACCATTTTTATTTGTCAAAATAAACTGAACCCTGGCATAGCCAAAGCAACTTACAAAGTCAGCTTTATTTTTCTGTCGGAAATCAAAATTGATAATAATAGTTATGTTGTATCCAACTGAAAGTTCGACCATTGTATTTTGTCAAATCAATTCCGGAAATGGGACGAAGTAACATTTGTATTTTGCCAATAAGAATTGTTCTCGACAAAAAAAAATCATGGACAATGAACAATAGGTAGCCCATTGTATTTGTAAATAAACTATACATCTGAGAGTCTTCACGGAACCATGTAATTCTATAATATGGATAATGTTCGCATAAGAACTGATAAAGCTGCATGGGAAAATTTTTCCACTGGCCAATCGGAAATAACTGCAAACCTTATCCCCGCATTTTTGTTACATCGATTTTAAAAACGAAAAAAAAATTGTGTAGAAATCTGGAAGTGCAATAAAAAGTGTGCAAAAAACTGAATTTAATGGTGTATTCTGTGCTATTTTTTTATTTGTATTTGAATACACATATCCTACCTATACAGTCGTTTTTGTACAGGTGCATGGGACGTGATTTTTAACATTATTATTAGGTTTTACCTGCTAGTGGTTCTAGTCTAAAGGAGTGTCCGGGTTTGAGGGCGGGAAATTCGAATTTACTGTCGTGACTGGAATTTGCTGTCTAATCTTACAAAAAGTCAGTCGAAAACAAAATAACAGAAAAAAACTAGTTAGTTTCCTAATTTTGGAAGGATTTGGATCATCCGGGTTATTCGGACGTTTGGCGTAGAAATTCGGCGAAACTATATACAAATGAAGCATATTCAAGGAATATCGTTATTAAGGTCAACTCAAAGCTTGTTTTAACATGTATTGAAAGTTTGGAAAGTCTGTCAATTCGTAAGAACATTTAACTCCCATAAATAACATAATAAAAAAAGATTTACCATTTGAATAAATAATACTATTATTTGGGCGTATAGTTGTTATTTTTCTGTCCATCATTACAGTATTGCACGTTTTATTTTTACAGGGCGGTCACTGTGTTTTGCTGAGAGAGTTCCAATGAATCAGTGATTAATCTATAGTTTCGAAGAAATTGGAAGGTCCAGTGGTTTTACTTTACAAGTCTCAACAAATAATCATGTATGTATAAGGAAGACTCTTACTATTCTGTATAGATTACATAGATACCAAAATGAGTATTATGTAGGAGATAGTTTTAGTTTTAAAAGGAATGAGATTGTAAAATTTTAAATGTGTGGCTTTTGACAGCTTTTGAATTCCAGAGCAGTTGTGCCAAGATGAGTTACCTCTTCATCTCCGATTGGAATGAAATTAGTCCGGCGGAATTTTATAGGAAGACTGAGTTATACACCATGTGTTGGTCGCAGCAGCATCATCATATTGACCTGGAAAATTTCACTTTGGTAGGAGGAAGCTATGGAGGACCACTGGCAATAATTAAGGATGATAAAAAACTACTTCGGGTTACTGCTAGTGTCCCAGTTAAACCTATAATTTACCTTTACACGTCTCCGGGAGTTCCTTTAGCGAGCATAAAAGTAATTATTTTCATGCTTTAAAAATGAATTCTTATACGATGTTTCATTTTTTAAGATATTAATGTGATCATTATTTTTCAGTGGGACTCAGGTATTCTCATAAAAATGGGATGGTCGAATAGTGAAGAGCTTTTATGTGTTCAAGAGGATGGGAATGTCCTCGTTTACAGTATGTTTGGCGAGAGTAAAGAAACTGTTCATTGTTCCATTAGTTCTGTAAGTTTGTTTATACCTTTGTTTTTCTTTAAAGAAGTAATGCACTAATGTAATGTGCAAAAGTTGTAATTTGTAATCAATACCCTGTGATCATGTTTACTGAATTCAGTTTGTTTTTCGTAAAACTCAGGAATCCAAAGAGAAAGTGTACGAGGCTGAAGTTTTTCCGAGCAGCCAAGGAACTGGAGTGGCTTACCTAACCACTAAAGACAATTTCGTTGTTGTGAACAACTATAAAATACCCAAAGTACGACGAGTCGTCAAAATTCCTGGAGATGAGACTGTTACTTGTTGGGCTGTAGTTTCCACCAAAAAAGAAACTAACGTTGTTGTTGCAAAAGGGAACTCACTTTTTGTAGCTAGTGCTACGACGTGCAAACAAGTTTATCCTGAATTCACATCACCTGCTGGAGTTAATGCCTTCATTATCAATGTAGCAGTGTCCATGAATGGCTTACACGTAGCTCTATTTACCGAGTCTGGAGTTCTTTGGTTAGGGGATTTGGCAATGAATCGAAAATATTGTGAATATGTGTCGGGAATGAGGAGTCGTCCTAAGCAAGCCGTGTGGTAAGATAATTTTACTGTTTTTACTAATTTTACGGTTACTGATATGCCACGCCACATTTGTAAAAACTATTGTCAGTCCTTAAGTTCGGTGGAACAGTGTTGATAATTGCATAACTGGGTGAAATAATTCTCGAATTTTTATTTGCAATTTCATTCAGGTGCGGTAATGAAGCCGTTGCCGTCAGTTTAGAAAACAATCTCTTTTTAGTAGATAGAAGGGGCAAATCCTTACACTTTATGCTGGACAGTCAGTTCTATATCATTCCTGAAATTGATTGCGTTAGAATAGTGGGCAATCACACTCATGAAATAATACAGAGAGTGGCTCAAGTTTCCAAAGATATTTTTGGCATTGGAAGTGTCGAGCCTGGAGCTGTATTAGTAGAAGCGTCAAAAGAATTCCAGCAAGAAAGTCATAAAGCAGACGAACTGATTCGACACATTCAAAAGTTGGAAAAAGCTGTGGATCAATGTATTGAGGCAGCCGGTTATGAGTTCCAGCCTGCTAATCAGAAGTTACTACTTAAGGTGATTCAAAAACTCAAAATCGAAAAAAAATTATTGTGTCGGCTGGTTTTTAACTCACAATTTCTTGTCAATGAATTGATAGCTCTACAATCATTCCTATTGATTTGTCTAGGCTGCTCAATTCGGTAAATGTTTCCTTCCACGATACAACCCCGAATCCTACATTCACATGTGCCAGACACTTAGAATCATTAATGCCGTAAAAGACTACAAAATTGGCATTCCTCTCACGTTCACGCAGTAAGTTTCTATAATTGAAGCAATACATTTTTTTAGAATTTATAAGCAACTGTTTTTGACCGATAATTTTCAGGTTAGAAGTCATGGGGTCTGATGTGCTGATAGATCGCTTAGTTCTTCGTAAACACTATTCTTTAGCAATCAAAATCGCCGAATTTTTGAAACTTAGGGATTCTCAGGGTAAATCACGGATTCTTAACCACTGGGCATGCTACAAGGTTGGTAAAAGACTACGTTTTCATTCTGCGCCAGGGATTGGCTGATTTCTATATATAAAACTGATTTCTCTTCCAGGTGGGACAAGCGCACGTACAAGATACTCAATTGGCAAGGGAGATACACAGCAAATTAAAATCGGACTCTTCCATTAGCTACAGTGAAATCGCAAACAAAGCTTTTGATGCGGGAAGAAAGAAGTTAGCTCTAATTGTGAGTGCTATTAACTTATTAATTATTATTTTTATTATTATTAATAATAATAATAATATGTATTATTACTTTAAAAAAATAATATTAATTATTATTAGTATTATCCATAGACTAATTGTAAGTAGTAAATTTAAAAAAAAAATCCTAAAGAATTCGGGTATTTGCTAGCTTGCTCAGTACGAAGTCAGGCGAAGCGTTCAGGTCGATTTATTACTAAAGCTGGGAGATAATGAATCTGCTGTCCTCAAAGCTGTCGAAAGCGGCGACTCAGACCTAATATACAAGGTGTTACTTCATCTTAGGGATACCATGTCGAAACCCGAGTATCAGGTACATGTTTCATTTGCTGTTGTTATACATATGTTTGTTTGTATGCGTATTAATGCGTAGGGTTAAACTAAATTCAAGAAGCTTGAGGTAAATGTTTTTATTCCTATACATACAGGTGCTCATAAGGAAGTATCCGATTGCCCAGAGTTTGTACCTTAAATACTGTAAAACAAGCAATCCTGAACTTGTCCGAGATATCTACGAACAGGAAGACGACTTTTCTTCTCAGGGTGATGCATTTGTAAAAGACAGCTATAAGGAAAAGGTAAAAGCATTTCTTTGCTGCTACATTTGTGTTTGCCTTGTTACTACTTACTACTCACAATTACTCGTACTGATGTAAAACATGAATAAGTGCTGGGAATTGCTATTTATTTAATGTTGCTGTTTTATAAAAGTCTATAGAAAGTCGTTTGTCTGCTCTTGTATCCGCCCAAGAAATGTACAAGAAGGCTAAGAACGATTTTATGGCTAGTCTGTGTGAAGAACAACATCGCCTTTTGAAGTACCAGTTGAGTTTAGACCAAAAATATGCGAAAAATTGTGTTGACTCGACGCTTCGAGACACTGTTAAGTTCCTCTTACAGTTAAAGGAGGTGAAACTTGCGGATAAACTTCGAACGGAGTTCAAAGTGTCGGATCGAATGTGAGCTTTTTTTTTGTATTTTATAATATGCTGTTATTTTACTGCGGCTTTTACTAGCCTTATTATTTATGTATTATTCCTGTCTCGACTGTGATTTTACGAGTATTGAAATTGTGTAGATATTAGGTATGTAATGAAAGTTTAGAAAAGTGTAATTGAAATACACGAAATACGTGTTTTTGGTTTAGGTATTGGTGGATTCGCTTGGAGACTTTGAGTGAAATGAGAGATTGGGTAGAGTTGGAGAAATTGTCGAAAGCTAAAAAACTACCAGGAGGATTTGAGGTATCGAATAATTATTTTATCGCTTTGTAACCTACACGGAAGTATAAATATAAATACTTCATTAAAAATACTTTTTGTTGACATTCGACTTTTGCCTTTGTAGGATTTTGTTGAAGTTTGCCTTCAAGCTAATAACTTGATGGAAGCACAAAAATATTTGCCGAAAATTAAGGAGGATTATCAGATTAAGTACTACATGCTTGCTGGGTAATAATTTGTATTTAGTTATTTGAAAATGATTCGTGAGTAGTTACATCGATATCATTATTTTCATTCCAACTTGTATAAAGCTTTAGAATTTAGAACTTATTATCATATTATTATTTCAGATTATTTGAAGATGCTGCCAGGATAGCCGTTTTGCAAAAAGATGATGAATCACTGCAGCTTATATATTCTAAAGCTTTGTCGGAAGATCGACAAAAGGCAGAAAGGGTCAAAGAGATTACTGAGGCTTACCGAAATGTTGCGTCAGCATCAGATAGGCGCGGAAGATAACGTTGAAGTGTTGGGGAAAGAGCTCGTGTATTTTAATAAATGCTAACTATACCTGACTGCAAAAATGTTGACATACCTATACCTTAAGTCTTTCCAGGCTTGTCTCGCTGTTATACCTGCAATTATACGCAGTACCATTTCAATGACTGTTTCATTTTGTCAACTATTTATTAATCACTTGTATGGTACCACATCCTTAGAAATTGATAGCATTTAATATTGTTACTCCACGCAAGTGCAATAAACCGTTGATGTTTTGGTGTTACTGTGCACTCAGTAACATGTCTTCTCTGAATAGTGATGGTATATGTATGTATAGCCATAATAATTGTTACGTTTACATCTGGAATAATAGTTTATCAAGCAACTCCTGGTTGACGATCATTCGGAGTTTATGTGAATTGTCACTATAGTTTAGAAAAGGCATATAAATGTGCATATGGTATTACGTTCTTTTACGTTCAGCAATCTTCGATATCGTCATTTTATTATTCCCGTTATGACTTGGTGACTTCTGTGATTGAACGGGCTAAACACTCCCAAAAAGACAAAAGGATAATTGTAGCTATTATACTAACAATAATTATGGCATAGTGCCTATATGTTTTACACCACTTATTCAATAATATTTAAGTAATTACACATGCACGCACGATTCAAAATTAAAATTAATCACTAGTAAAAGATAAATTAAGCATGTAATGTTATGCTAAAAGTATAAGTAAGCAGCTAAGAAAAGTTGACGGGAGCTTCGTTTCATGTCGTGTTTAAGTAAGAATCACATTTAAATATATGTTGGACTTGGACGAGGTTGTGTCCTCCGACTAGATTGATTCATTTTGGTAATCATCTGACGACTCTTCAGGCTCCGAGTAGGTCGTATTATAAAAGTCCTCAAGTGACTCGGGAGAACTTGACACGCTGCTGTGTGTTCTTCTATGAGCCATGAGTCCGTGCCGGGTCGAGTAAATTTTTCCACAATGGCAGGGAAATCTGCTCCAATGAGTTGGGTAAATACATAAACTTTTTTTAATTTATTTATTATTTAAATTAATGTACAGTACCGTGTCTATAGATACATACATACTAAATACATGCGCCGATACGCCTGTACATAATCAAATAGAAAGTAACTGCAATTTAGCCAGGGTCTTACTCTTGTGGCGCGCTATGACCATAGCGAGCGTGATACTTAATGCCGTTAGGATTCTTGTAGGCTTTGCCGCAGCCTGGAACGGGACACACATAAGGTTTATTCACGGGGTGAGTACTTCCGCGTTTCTTCCTGTCAAAAGTATCATTTGTGTTTCAAAATATAAAATGCCTCTGCCATAAATGTGTTTTTCAGTTGATGCACAAATAAGGATATCAAAGAAACATCTAGAAGTCTGGTGTTGAAATTACATAAAATTTATTTCCCGAAATTTTTTATTGGCTTGTACGGAGAATTAACGATGGACTTACTTTAACCCTTCTTTGAGGATGAATTCAGAGCTATAATACTTAATCTCTTGTCCTTGCTGCTGTTGTTGTTGTTGAGCCATTCTTCGGTTCAGTTGTTTCTGTCTATTGTTACCAGTCGCCCTACTGGGCGTCGTCACTATAGCTTTGTAAGTCCGCTTTTCTTTTGTAACAAAGGTGACCACCTCTTGACGAAACCGATGGTGCTTGCTGCCTTGACTGAAGCTGGTCGTCTGTTGATGAGTACGCATGGCTGTAAAATGTTAATAAAAAATAAAAATTACTTTTTAGTTATATGTGGTTAGCCGTAAAAATATTATTTCACGTACAACTGCAAATAATTGCTCGTAAGTTAAGATAGATACCTTGAGTTACTGGCAACCACAGTCTTCCTAGGTCTTTTCCCCCAGACGTTGGCCGGTGTGTCGAATATTGTTGCTGGTAGCGGCTACGAAAATCGATTATCTCGTCACTGCTTCCGTCTGCGTCCTCCGCAGTAGATCTACTAAAATCTTCATGCGGCAGGATAGATTCTGGACTCAATCTTAGAGGATCAGTTTTCATTAAATTGTTATTGGTTGTTTTATTGTTAATGTCCTCGTTCTCTTCGTCAGAATGCGATTGCTTAATTAAATAGGGTCCATCGGTATCTCCAAAATCCATCATATCCGTAACTATAAATACACAAATGCATACATTGTATCAGCAGGTGGTGTTTTTCCTAATTTTCTAAGTGCGTAAACACTGCACTATGTCGACTTCAGTATGTATCGTATCTCGTATCAATAATATTTCTCGTTTCCCAGCTTGTCATCCCGACTGTTCACTCGGTGATACCTAAATTGCTCTGTTGTAGTTTATAGGTGTAATTATTGATAATATTTCGTTGTAAAATAGACTGTCGCTTAAACCAATATATCCGTGTACACATTCACTTGCGTACTAATTGTAAGCGCCGAACAAATGCGCATGATATTAGTACCTGATGGGTAGTTCTGAAGCAATTCGCCCCAGTTCACGTTATCCAACACTGGCAAAGGCTCAGAGGACACGAGCTCCAGACAAGGATTGGCCGGTTGAAGAATTTGATCCATATTGACAGCACGGCCAGAACTGACAATTTGATCTTCTATATTATTTCTAGAACCAAAATTCGCCAATTACTTACTTCTTCTCTAAAGAAAATTCAATGTCAAAAACGTCTTTGCATAAAAAATGTTGCATGCGCACGGTAAATAATACCTGATTGCCTCTTCTTCCAGTTCCGCAAACAAGGGCTGATTGAACTGGGTCTGAAAGTCATAGTTCAAAACCCTTGTTGGACTTGCATTGGCATCAAACATATAAGCACCATGGTTATTGGGCTCGTCATAAGCCGCTTCGTAAGGGATAAGTCTTGTACGAGAGGAGCCACTGGCAGCACTGTTGCAATTATTGCTACTATGACTATTATTCTCACTATTAATTGGGAAATGTTTGCAGTCTTCCGGTTCTCCGTCACCTGAAATATAGTGTGTGTATATATATATATATATATATATATATATAT
>JAQGBT010007666.1:0-10709 GCA_034698585.1 Disparrhopalites patrizii
AGAGAGAAAGAGAGAGAAAGAGAGAGAAAGAGAGAGAAAGAGAGAGAACGAGAGAGAAAGAGAGAGACAGCCACAGAGGCCGAGAGAGAGAGAGAGGGTGCAGGAGGAAGCAGCAAAGACCGATGCGGGTGTGTGTATGTGTGTTTTTAAGAGTAATAATAGACAGTGTCTGATTACCTCCTCATCATCCCATTATTATTATGCATGAGGGGAAAAATTTAGGAGCGCCACACATAATTCTCGAAATGACGACGACGACGACTTATTACCCACCCTCCACCCTCTTTTTTCCCCTTGTGTGAGTGCATCCACTAAGGTACACATTGCCAAGGTAATAATTGCCAACATTAATCCAGCACTGCGTTGGAGGACTTTTAGCATACGTTTTCTATGTATGTATACAAGTATAATTATTTTTTTCCTAACACCTTTCGCTCACTCTCCTCCTGTATGTGTCCCTTCCTATCAGTTCTTTGCTTCCACGGGTATAGTATAGTAATGTCTTATTTCTAGACTAGACTCATGTATTATTTGCACACTTGAAGGAAGTCTCCATCTTATGTCCTTTTAACCGCACCATGGAATGTTTTCCAAAGCTGCTCCCTCTTTTTTTTTGTGCCCCTTCTTCTGTTTTTAGCATGTTTAGAAACCTCACGCCTAGGTATTTCGGATGTCATCATCCTGCAAGTGTCCATCCAGATACACAAAAGTATGTCGGTTCACTTAAAATCTTCCCTAATAATAGGAACGTCTTTTTCTTATAATCATATGAATTTTCACCACCACGAAAGGGGGAAAAAACCGTGGATGAAGCATTTTTTCCTTCTTTCCTGGGAAATTAAAAGTTACTACAGAACAAAGGAATAAAAGAAAAAAATTTTGGTAGAGAAAAAAAAAATCTGTGGAAATTTGGACTGTAACAGAGACATGATACGCCTACAAATGGTAACAAAAATATCATGGTAATCTTTTATCTTCACGTGTGATATTTCTGTATGTGTGTGTTTATACGTAATAATAATAAAAAAAAAAGGAAGAACTTCCACTCGAGAGAGCATGGTGAATACACACTCATGTTTCCTATAAAATGATACATCCTCTCACTCTCTCTCTCCCTCTCTAACCCTTTTTTTCTTGGTTATTTTATAATCCACCTCTTTACTCACTGTAGAAGTTTAGGTAGAAGGAAATATTCTAAGTCTTAAACCAAGTATAGTTGCTGACCAACTCCGTAAGATTACTACTGCTACCACTACCAACCACTTGGTTAATTAAAAAGAGCAAGCAAAGCAGAAAAGATGAGAGTTAACTGTATGCTTCAATATTTATGTTTACCTCCATTATGTACGTCATAGTGAACATATATGTATGTGTGTGCGTATGAGCGTAACCTAGCTGCATGCAATTTCCTCCTCCTTGAAAAAAAAAATTGTACACATACATATATTTATATTGTTTTTTACAACCACTGAATTTCCTATAGTATATATGTATAAGAGGTACGTGTATACATTTCATACATATGTATGTATATACATTTTAGTTTGGCAAGTGCTTACCCCTTTTATTTCCTACTCTTTATAGTAAAAGAGCAGGATGATGCATCAACATAAAGAAAGGGGAAGGGTAAACGCAACAAGAGAAGAAAAAACTTCTTCCAAAGAGACTCCTCATTATGTGTAACTAAGATGCAATGGAGTTTTATACACAGTGGTGAAGCTGACCTTTATATATACAAGAGGCAAATAAGGCTCTTTTTACTACATTCACTGACTGGTTTCCTGCCGCAGGAGTCATGGCAATGGACTCCTAGTCGTTGGATTACCACAACAAATCCTATGGATACATACGTATTATATTGAGGGGGGGGGGAAACATGGCAGAAGATGTAATGATCAACAGCATATACATATGAAATACGAGGTAAATGGGGGGGGGAAGTAAAACGAAAAACGGAGAGAGGGAAATAGTGAAATGGAATCAAAGAGAAACATACTGAAAGCAAAGGAGTGAGATAAATGGAGGAAATATGGAGAAAAAGAGGGGAAATATAGAGGACAGGAGGAAAACTACACCCAAAAGGAGGAAAAATACAGACAAAACAAGGGAAGACGTAGTGAAAAAGAGGAAAAATACAGTGACAAAGAGGTAAAATTCAGTGACAAAAAGGAAACACACCGTGTAAAATTCACACAAAAAGGGGGGGGGAAATATGGAAGAAAAACATAGTGACAAAAAGGGGAAATACAGAGAAAAATATAATTAAATATAATTGAAAAAGGGTAAATATAAAGAAAAGAGAGGAAATATAGCTATTGAAATTGGGCAAATATAAAGAAAAGAGAAACTGAAAAGAAAAAGGGAATTAGGAAAAGATATGAACAGAGAAAAAGGATGAGAATTAGAGAGAAATAGAGAAAAAGGGTGAGAAATAGAGAGAAACGGGGAGAAGTACAGAGAAAGAGTGAGAAATAGAGAGAAACGGGGAGAAATACATAGAAAGAGTGAGAAATAGAGAGAAAGAGTGTGAAATAGAGAGAAACGGGGAGAAATACATAGAAAGAGTGAGAAATAGAGAGAAAGAGTGTGAAATAGAGAGAAACGGGGAGAAATAGAGAGGACGAGTGAAGACCAAAATAAGCAAAAGAATACTCGAGAGAAAAGGAGAAAGAAAAGAGGAGGAGAAAAACGGAGAGAAAAATTGAAATAAAGAAAAAAAAAGAAGGAAAGAGAAAATAGGGGAAATTTGAGCAAAATAGGATGATATAAAGGATGGAAAAGGGTTGAAGTGAAAAGGGAGGAAAGAAGAGGGGATTGATAATGATAATGATGTTTCTCTTTGGTCAGCCCATGATTTTGCCTGGATGTCCTCTAGAAAACATTTTGCAGCCTTACCACTATAAACACTATACAGTGTAAACATGTGGGTGATTGTGTGGTGCTGAGGGGGTAAGCCGAATATGAAGAAGTAGACGAAGAAGAGGAGGAAAGACTGATGAGGAGTCATCATCGTCGTCATCATTATCAGACCCACATACTCTCAACCGTTTCAACAATCTTCGTCTTCCCCCCCCCCCTTGTTGTTCATGTAGGGAAAGAAGAAGAAGAAGGAAGGCAAGGACCAACGGCGATCGTAAAGAGAATGAATGACGATGAAAGGTGTTCCACATTATATAATTATTTGCAAAAGTTCAACTTGTTGAGAGCTGAAAAAATTTGTGGTGGAGAGAGAGAGAGAGAGAGAGAGAGAGAGAGAGAAGATGAGGAGGATGAAGAGGAGGAGGGGAAGGAGGGAGGGGAAAGAAATCCTACAGGTTCTTTAAAGAAGTGTACGAGCAAGTAAGTAACTATATGTACTTGTCTCATTTGATTGAGCCTAACGTTTTCCTCTTCTTCCACTAATCTCTTAAAGAGTCCATCAAGAGCTATTAAGTACATGTGAGAGTATATGTACAAGGAGGAGGATGAGGAGGACGGAGGGGAGGGGGAAGAAAAATCTTTTGTGAACGAGATGATGCTTGGTATGTAACAGAAAAAATGGAGTGTGGCAGGTAGGAACTAGGTTCCCGTATCTTTTACAATGATCACCCACTCTTTCTTCCTAGAAGAATGTTTTTTTTTCTGGTACTTCTTCATCCGTTTTTTTTTTTAATCTTCCGCTTCTTTTATTTCACCTTATATCTCCTGTATTGAAAAACTATGCTTTTTTTGGAGGCCATAGCAAGAGTTTTCACTTCTTTCAAAGCTCTTTTGAAAAGTGTTTTTAAATGCGCTCACAATGCATTTTAATCTTAGATTTAATATTAATGCCTGCTTTCTACATCATTTGACTTTCCCACTATCTACTCAATATTTACATATTGAATTAAGGAGAAAAAGTTGGGGTATTAAATGTGCCATCTGGGTTAAAATATTGCTGGAACAATTTTTTTAATAAATGTCCTGGTTGAAGTAATTGCATGCATTTGGGAATCGAAGAGTAGATTTTGGGAGAAGGAAGGGCATTGTCAGGAATTTGCTGGAAGAAACAAAAGGGATTTGTAGAAGGACATTCTTAGAGAACCAAACGACATTTTCAGACGAAACAAGATATTTTCGAAAAGGGACATTTTTAGAGGAAAAAATATATTTTAGAAAAGGGACATTTTTAGAATAAAAAAAATTAAGACAAAGGCTATTTTTAGACGAAAAAGACATTTGCAGACAAAAAAGTTTTGAAACGAAAAAGGACATTATTATAAGCACCAAAGCGAATCTTATAGGAAGAATTAAAAATTTTACGTCATTTCGAGAATGTTAAAAATAAAGTCAACCTTGAGGATTTCCTACCAACTTTCATCTTTGTTGTTGGAAACTAAAATTGTACATTTAACACAGTACATAAAGGTCAAAAATCTTCTTCCTTTTCATCCACCAGAAGAAGAAAAAAATAGGAAAAGAAAAAAATATTGCCCATTTATACCACATCCCCTAACCTCTCCTGCATCCATGGGCAAAAGGAAGTAAATGCAATGGAAGTTGCGAGGTATGTTATCTGTAGCAGGTTGGAAAAAAAAGTAAGAAAAAAAGGAGTAGCATGAAGAAAGCAAAATAAATCACACATAACTTCTTTTTCTTCTTGTTTGTTTCTTTTGCAACGGGGCTGGGACGCACAGGGATGGGGTGGAACTCCCTTTTAGTAAAGTAAGAAGAATCAGAGATGAGGAGAAGAGAAGAATGGAAGGAGAAACAAACACGATTTTAGATTTCATGCTGAGATCCGTTTTGGCAAACATCTAACAATTGTTTAACAATGTCAAAGTCACAATAATTTAGGAAAACTGAAAAAAATAATTTTTTTTTCGTACACTCGGGAAACTCTTCCACTTTGGAGGTGTTTAATACAGAGCGTGTAAATACGATGGAGAGAGAGAGAGAGGGAGAGGGACAAGAGATGCCTCATGAAATTAATACTATACATGCATATCAAAGAATAATACTAGGAAGTAAAAACTGTTTTTTTTTCATTTCTATGTAACCTCAAGGGAGAGAGGAGAGAGGGAGACAAAATAATTTTTTTTTTTGCTTTCGCGCTTTAAGAAGAAAAGACGGATGAACAAGATATAAATCTGCCAGTTATTTTGCCAGAACTAATCGTCAGCATAATACAGAGAGGCTCATTTATGTGTGCATTTTTGCACTCAACTATTACTACTAACTTCCACCAACTACCTCCTCACATTATGAGTTGAGGGAGGAGGTAAGAGAGGGGAAAAATCCATGAAGAGAAGAGCACTCTTTCGCCTCCGTTAAATGTGCACCCGTCCAATGTGACGCTCTGTGGTGTGTGATATACCATTTATAATGCGTTCAGGACTCTTAAAAAGACCGTGTGTATGGGCATTAACAACAGAAATGCAATATCTTTGAATGAGACAGAGAGACAGAGACAGAGAGAGACAGAGAGAGAAGCGAAAAGATGATTATCTCATGTTATATTGTGCCATCATCATCACCATCTCCTCCCTAAGCTACAACAAAATATATGTGATGTTTTCATACGGAAACACATGGCAAGGAAAAAAAAGGAAGAAGATGAAGAAAAAGAGAGGGAGAGGATACAAAACGGAAAGGAAACATTTTTTTTTTTGGAATTGCGAATACACATATATACATATGTATTTACACCTATTTCTGTCCGTGTGTACCTTTCCGTCTCTGTGTATGACACGGTACACGACGGACAAATAAAAGAAGAGGATAGACATGCAAAAGCAGAGAAAAGGGAGACAAGAGAAGGCAATGGTTTAGAATATAAGTAAAACCTTGAAGAAAAAAAGGTTTTTTTTTTTTTGCAAAAGTCCAAAAAACTCATGAAGCTTACGTCATTTTCAGGTAGAATTGACATGTAGCTAAAAAGGGAAGACATGGGAAGAGATGTGTCTATGGAAGACAATTATATGTTTGTAAGTCCTATAATATATAAATCCAATGGAATCAGAAGCGCGTGTGCTTTGTCCTTCACCACAGTTGAGGGAGGATAGCAGATGATATAGCGGAACGGGAAAAAGTCATTGCTGTATAGTTTTACGTTTATTTTCACCCTTTTTTTTTATCCCCAAACTTTTTCTGAGGCTGAGTGTGTGTGAGTTAAATTCTTTCCCGTTTTTTGATAATAAGAAGAAGAAATAAAAGAAGAGCAGGAGATTTTTACTGACAAACTTTGCTCAAACACTGAAACTATTCTTAATTTAAAAAAAAAACGAGTACAGAAAAATCCGATACTATTATTACATTAGAGAAAGAGAAAAAAAAAGGATTTTTTTTTATTCTTCTGTTTGTCTTTCAACCCTTTGTCTTAACTCTTTTGAGAGGGAAGAAGGGGGAGGGAGAAGAATAGCGCACATTGTCACGAATAAAAAAGGGAGGAAAAGTCTATTAAAGATTGTCTGAGGATGTACGGATTCCCTCCTTCTGTCTCTCTCTCTCTCTTTCCATCTATTTCCCTATAAAAAAAATCCAACTAGTCCGTCCACTACTCAGTGAACGGACAAAGAAATTGGCACTTTTTTTTTTTACTTAATCTTCCCATTCTTCATGTCCAACTGGCAATCACGTCTATGCGGCATAGGTTATAATGTTAAAAAACCTTTTTGGTGTCATCCCACGCTTCATCATTACAAGCTGACCCCTTCTCATGTCTTCATCAACATCAGCGTCATCATCATCATCAAGAGCACCGTCAACGTTGTCCACATGCTCATTTAATAAGAGAGAGAGAGATGAAGATAGAAAAACAGTGAGAAGAAAGAGAGAGAGAGAGTGAGACAGCAAAAGAGAGGGAGAGAGAGAGAAATTATCACCAACTTTTTTTTTCATCATATCGTAACTGCCGGCTTTTACAACCAATTCCTCCCACTATGTATAAAACTGTTTTAAAGTAGTGGGACAATTAATGAACACTTATTTATTTGTTGTCACTTCAAAATTCACAAGCTTTTCTCTTCTCCCTCCGCAACCACTACAAAATTCCCTTAATCATGATGGGAGCACAAATTTCTCTCACACTTGATGCATTCTCCCCGTCTCTCTCTCAAGTGTTGATAATTCACTGTCATAAATCCTCCCTGTAGATTTTTTTCTCTATTTGTTGAATGCATTTAGTAAGATTGGCAAAAAAACGGGGGTAGAAAAAAAAAACAAAGACAAAACACCAAGGTAATTATTCATCAGCAACATTGGTACAATTGCTATTATTGTCGGTGGCTCTAACTTCTTCTCTCTCTCTCTCTCTCTCTGTTTTTCTCTCTCAATGACTATGTGCCTATCTTCCCTTTTTTTGCCACCTGCGTTGTGTTTTTTATCCTTTCTTGCCTGAGACAGACTCAGTCAAATTTTTTTCACTGGTGAGTACCTAATTGCGATCAAGACTTTGCACTGCCAAAGCGAGAGAGAGAGAGAGAGAGAGAGAGAGCGAGTAGCAGCCTCAGCATTTTTACTGCCGGGATAAGAAATTATCCATGGGAGATTCCCTCATGAGGAGTTCAAGTTTGATGTAATGGCCAAAAATTACATACTTACTCCAAGTAATAGGGGCTAGTCTATGGCAAACAATTATTCCAGACATTTTGATTCTCTCTCTCTCTCTCTCTCTCTCCCATTCTTTATTTCTCTCTCCCCTCTTTCGTTATGGGGGTTATCAATAAATGCAAAGCCCACCATGCCACACAGACATAATCAAAACATCATCAATGGATTCTACACAGTCAATCATTTGGAATTCACCTCAGCAACATTATATTAGTATCTACACACTGTATTGATGAGTCTATTTTCAAAGGCACCTCGTCATCATCGTCGTCTAGTTTCTAGAAGGCAGGGAGACAAGGATGGACTAGTCCATACATACCTACACATTATGTACATATACAGGTACAAATCACAGCCAGAGGATTCTTCTTTTTACTTCTTGGGTGGGTGTCAATACGAAAGGTTGAGAGAGATTGAGCAAAGAGAAAAAAAAGGGACATTCTACTAGGAATTACTATTGTACATGTCAACTGCTATGAAAAGTATTTCATCCCCATTTCACCTCTCTGAGATGGAAGGAAGGGGAAAAAAACCTTTCTGACTCTTCATGCTCCTCCCTCCTTTCTCCTCACCTGTCTTTTGCTTGGGTTCGGAGACAGCTCTTGTAATGATCCACAATAGGAAAAAGCATACAGTTGTAATAATAGTAAAGTATTTCTTTTCGAAGTCTCTCTTTTTCTCAACACTTGCTAACTTTACGTAATGACTTGGACAACAATATGGCCTTCTCTCCCATTTATAATGATACTGCTACTCCCAGAAAGTTCCTAGGAATAAAAAAAAAAAGGAAAACTACCTCCCAGTGAAAATAATGGTCTACCGCAAAAACCTTTCCATGTATATAATGTTTTTTTATTTGGCCATTTACTAAATGATACTTATGATACTGTTACGAGGGCATTTTCTAAATATTTTGTTTCTTTCTCTAAAATCAGTTTCCATTGTTGTTGACACGGAAATAAATGAGGGGAAAAGTGTGCGGTTCAACTTAAAGAAAAAGTCACTTAAAGGGAAAATCTTAAACGTTTTCCCACAGGAGTTCCATATAAAACCTGGAGACCCTCTCAATCTCTCTCTCTGCTCTCTCTCGATCTCCCTGTCTCGCTTTCTCTCTCTCTCTCTGGTCCTCTCTCTCTCTCTGTCCCTCTACCATTTAGTGGACATGTATGGTCTGGTCGAAGAAGACGAAGAAGCCTCGCAGACATTTACTCATCATCAGTTTTCCACACACTCAACTCCATCCATATGCACGTACAATGATTGCAAAGTGTGCATTATAAGGGTGCATTTTCACAAAAAAAAAAGACGAAGACGAAGATGAGTAGAAGAAGAAGAAAAAAAGGAGCTCAAACAATGAAGGAAACCATCTAATCTTTACCGTGTGTCTACATATTTCCCTCTTGTATATAGGAATATTATAACAATCACACATGTGCGTATATAGATATGTACACCCCACAAACGATTTTTCTTCTTCTTCTTCAGGCTTTGACTTTGTCGAGATTCTAGCCCAAATTCTATTGTTGTTCAACCTTCGCACACCTTCAAAAGATTTTTTTTTCTTACTGACTATGAGTCGAACAGTTTTTTTTTTATGTAGAAGAAAAAAATTACCTACACACTTACAAACCCCTAAAAAGACCTAAAGGGATCCGTCTATTTGTGTGGAGGAAGGGAAAAAACAGAAATCATATGGAAGACATACATATGTACATACGTATACATAGACTACTTTTTGGCAGGCACATATAAGGGTAAAAAAAACACATTGACTGGGCATAGCCATGTAAGTGTAGTCACATAGCTGAAGAGTAAAGTGATCTGGAAGTGCCCATACGACAATAAAAGGTAATTTTTAGATACCTGTGCCTTTTACACATGTGAGTACAGGTCTGTTGGCCTGTTGGACATTTAAAAGTAATTCATAAATACATATTACATTGAGGGAAAAAGGAGGAGGAAAAAAAGAGAGCCACGTTTTTATCAAAAAATTTCCTGTACAGCATAGAATTCCTTCAAAACGGTGTAATAACAATCAGTAAAAACTCTGATGAGGTACTTGAGGAGTAAAAGGATCCAAAAATTCGAAGAAAAAAAAAAGAAGGGAAATAAAAAGGGAGAAAAGGAAAGAATCAAGGGATATTATTTATTTATATGTAAAATCCACCGTAGGTGTTGTATGGCTCCTCATCGGGACATTATAGGGGGAGGGGAAAGCTTTTCAATGTGACATTTAAGGCCTAAATATATTCTTCACCCTCCTACCAGGAGAATGTAGGGAAATAGAATGTCAAAAGGAGAAAAGGAGGCAGAGAGATAAAGGGAAAAAATGGGAGACATGGAGGAAGAGAAAGAACGAGGAAGAAAAAGAGACAGGCCCGAGAGGAAAAAAAGCTTATGTATGGAATTTTGAAAGAAATTAAAGAGTGGACGCGGACAGTAAACACAACAATAGGTTACAAGACGGATGGTACGAAATATGTTGGTCCTCTATCTACCCATATAGTTACACTCCCACTAAAAAAAAAAGGTGGAAGGAGCAACAAGTTGGATATTGATAGCAATAAATGTGCTCATGTATACATACGCAGACTTGGTATATACTCACATATGCGACCATCACCGAGGTGGTTGGCAGGTCTCTATTAAAAGACAAAGTGGTACAAGTACGTAGGTACTGCTACACATGATGATAATAATAACCTCAAGTTCCTTTATATGTATGCACGTATGTATAATACCTATACACGTATTTACACTTTCCACACTCACAAGGAGGCCTTTTTTCCATGGATAAATAGACAAATATGCGTGTTATATATAGCTCAGGTAAAACTACTTTTATCACATTTTTTCCTACCTACGGTAAGGGTCGGAAAGTGGGTGTGTGTTAGGATCAACCTTGAGTCCCCTCACCATGCTCCTCACCCACCCAAAATCATTTTTCTACGTGTCTCTCTCTCTCTGTCTCTTCTCTGTCTTTTCCTATCTTTCTCTCTCGTTCTCTCTCTCTGTCTCTTCTCTGTATATTCCTATTTTTCTCTCTTTTTCTCTCTCGTTCTCTCTCTCTTTCTTTCTCTCACTCTCTCTCTTTCTCTCTCTCTTTCTCTCACTCCTTCTCTCTCTCTCACTCTTTCTCT
>JAQGBT010007667.1:0-10708 GCA_034698585.1 Disparrhopalites patrizii
ATTAGATCTAGAAAATTTAGTTTAACATGTTCTCGCCGAGTTTCATAAAAATCCAATTATTAGCGGCCGAACGCCAGGCTAAACGGTAAAAAAATACACGAGTTTTCGCGATTTTCCGGCGAACCGAGATCAAACTCCGGAAAATTAAGAAATTGGGTGTAGATCATTCCGTTCTACGTGCCCTCGCCGAATTTCATCAAAATCCAATGATTAGCGGAGATACCCCAGCCAAAACGCAGCCATAACGGCGAAAAAGTTCAAAATTCTGCGGTGTCCCTTGAGGTGGTCGCAGAGTAACGGAATAAAAATATTATGATTTCCTATACGCTAGGGGCTTTCAACTGACGAAATTTGGCCGAAAAATTCCGACATCGTGTTTTCGCTGGAGATTTGGAATTTAGCTATAGCTAAATTCATATGTAAGTATACTTACATATGAATTGGTACATATTATAGCACACTTCCACATAATGTGCAATCCAAATTCCTCGAATTATTCATTGCAGTGGCTACCAAGTGGATCAGATTTCATGACCAATTCCTTGTCCGCAAGTGTGGACTTGATCCAGAGGGCAGATTCCGGGTGGCCGTCAACGGAAAGGTTCAATTTTAGCCTGTCCAACTGTCCAAGCATTATTGCTGGTCAGGATGTTCATTATTGGGCGTGTTACATACTTGTGTTAATTACAATATTAGTTTTGGTTTTACAATTTTTTAGTTTTAGACTTTCTCAATTTCCTGACAGACCTTTATAATTATGTTTTTAATAATGATTACTGTTATTTACAGTTTATTTATTAGGCATATACTATAAACATAAACTATAAATAAATGTTAAAATATACTTAATTAATGTTCAAAATGTGTTAAAATATAATTAAATATGGTTACTAACTTACTAAGTAATCACTATTACTTCGTGTTTCCACCATAAGTCCTAACTTGTAACGTGTAATTAATATGCGATCTTGTTAATTTCTGTTGACTTGCTTTGTCGGTAATAAAGCATCAGTGGTTTTATGGCTTGATTCACAATAAAATTCGACATTGACAATCACAGAGATGGCCATAATACTTCGTATTTAAAATACATTTTTGTATTTTGTAATTGTGTTTTCAAAGACAGGTATTTTCTACATGTGTTTTGTAATTTGTTTTTAATTACACGATATTTTTTGGAATATTTTGCTGCATTTTGTAATTTAAAAGTGCACCAAGGCAAAATTGAATTTGTAATTTGTTGATTGTGTTCTGAAATACAATTGAACGCATATGATACGTATTTAAAATTCATTTATTTGTATTATTGTGTATTTAAAACACGTATTTTAAATGTAATTATGTGTATTTTGTCATTACAAAAGTTATTTAAATACATCACTAGCTACGGATGTATTTTGTAATTTGTATTTTGTGTTAGACATAAAATACAATTGTAGTTTCTAATTTGTAATTCATTATTGGGGTTGGAACTAAAGTATTTCTTGGCAATCTCGGGAAAATTATATGCGTTTAATGCAATGACAAATGACAATAATAATACATTTTTATTAATAAAATGAGCTATTAATATTCTTGGCCTATTTTTGAAAAACTGATATTACTTTCGTTAATATGTAAGGTGATTTTGATGAATTTAATTACATTTTTGTAAAATAATTTTTGGTGATAAAATCACCAAAAATAAATAATCGGAATTTCTTTGTGTAAAAAACCCGACTGTCCGTCGAAGCTAAAAGAATTTTAACGCAATCAAAATGTGTCTTTGATTTTTCAACGATTTATTAGGCCCAAAGATAAAATCCAACAAACTCCGGTTCGAATCAGGTACGTACACACTTTGTCTCCGCAAGAAACCAAGAAGGGGAATGTAAAGCAAATAAATAAAGGCTTTTATATTTGTTGAACGCACGTGAGTACACCATTAATTGGAGGAAGGCAAATAATGTAATTTTGTTCGGAGAATCGAAACATTTTTGTATTACGAATTTTGTTCGAAGAAAACACGAAATCACGGAATTGATGCGACGTAGTTTTAATGTCACAATTAAAATTTTTTTTATAGCCGACCCCCCAAGACGGCAGCAACAATGCCCAGGACTAGAACGGGACCAGACAGGAGAAGGTGGAGGGATCCATTGAGGTCCGGGGAGACCAAGATGTCCCCGTAGCGATTGAGCAAGTCTAAGATGACGCCATTGGTCCAACCAAAGCCAATGACGACGTCGTATTCCCCGCCGCCTCCGTATAGACCAGGGTGCATGACATCATACTAAAATATACAGGATGTCCATCAGATGAGTATACAGCAATTATCATTTGTTATTAAGTGGTATTAAATCACCAATTTTTTTTGGAAGATTTCATTGCTAAACCACGTTAAAAACCAAAGAATGACATTCGAAAAAATATGAATTAAAATTCGAATGAAAATACATTACTATGAATACGCATTTAAATTTGGACATCTAAAATATGTATTCAAATTCCAATGCAATTTTATTCAAATATGCTGACATATGAATACTACATATTCAAAGACTTTTCGAATACTTTAAAAAATTTATTTGTTATGCAATCTGACATAATTTGTAGCTAAAAATAAATGCAAAATCAATAGACAAAATTATAAATTGACTGCGAAACTCTGATTTTGCAAAAATCGATGCCTTTAGTAGTTGTAATAGTTATATTACTGGCAGTTGAAAAAAATCATTGTTGCAGTACCTTAATTTTGCAAAAAAAAAAAAACTTGCCCCATGGTGGGAATTAACAACATACTGAAAAAAATTGCGAATATCAATCCAGTATCGGAATCCAAATGTCAACTTTTGAATACGAATTTGAATTTCGAATGTATTGGTATAATTATGAATTCGAATTATAATATTTTTCTGACAAAAATGTGGATACTCATTCCGATTAAAATACTGAAAAATATGAATATAATTCCGATTAAAATACTGAAAAATATTAATATAATTCCGATTAAAATATTTAAAAATATGAATATAATTCCGATTAAAATACTTAAAAATATTAATATAATTTCGATTTGAATTCGAATACCGATTCCGATGTCATACCTGGTTAAAAACTTGATTTTACCTTCTCAAACATGCTGTCATTGTGATGTCTGTATGTCCTGAAATTGTTGGAAATCCATTTCCCGGCGGACTCCTCGGCCCTCGCCATGGCAGCGGTATCCTTCGTGGCCGCCAGGGCCTCGATGAACCAATGGTTGTGAGGGGCCCAGGCATTGGGGAAGTCCCATTGCTCTCCCGTTTGCTCCGTAGAGGAGGGGATGCCTCCCTCGTATTCGAAAACTCCCGCGCCCTCCAGATGTTTCAGCACTTGCGCCGTCTTCTTGTTGAAGTCCTCAATGCCGTAGTCATTGAGGATCAAGGGGAGGATGTTCCCGGGGAAGAATTCCGGATTGTGACGTCCGCGGATGGTGTTGTAGTCGAACCAAGAACCTTCCGTGTCGTTCCAGAAGACGGCATCGATCGTCGTGCGGAGGGCGTCCACGTAGCCTTTGTAATATTCTACTTGTGTGTCATTGCCCAGCTGAAGGGTTAGTTTTCAAATTTTTTTAAATTGATCATTTTAAAAAATTAAAATCTGATAAAGGTTAAGGCGGTAAAATAATAAAGATTTTTTGCACCTCTTCATGGAAGCCTTGGAGGATCTTGGCGTTGCGGAGAATGAGGACGTTTAGATCCACGGGGATAATATGACGAGCTTGACAGTCCATCAGGGTTCCCGTTGCTGCGATAGAATCCGATTTCAAAAATTCATTGATTATGTATATACGCATATATCAAGGTTTGACGAAAAAAATTGATTTACACGAAAATTTTTACACGGAAATTTTACTCCATGAACTGTATCAAACCTGATTCGTCATCTGGGACAAACCAGCGGGCGGAGAAGTCAATGCCACTCTCGGCGGCTGTTTTCAAATTTTTGTACAGCTCGTGCTGCTTGGCGGGATCCGCTAGCTTCGAGGCAAGTTCGAAGTCCTCTCTGAAAACACGGGTTAAGAGTTAAGACATTGACATTACGTTAATTATTTATTGTTTTTTCGTCAATAGATACTTGTATCTTGTATTCTATCTGTGTTGGCAATAAGAATTGCAACGCATGTACGGATATAATTTAGCTTTCTGCTCAACGTAAATTAAATTCTGGGTTGCAAAAAATTTCGCGCAATAGAAACGCGGTGCGATTGATCATTTTCAAAGAATTAGCAAGGTTCTTCTTCGCAATTAGCAATTTTTGTAGCAATTAGCAATTTAATTTAGCCATTTTTGTTATACAATTTTCGATTCAGAAATAATCAAAATCATCAAAATTTTCTTTCTGCGCAATATAAAATGTGATTTCTACAAAATGTCAAATTTGATTTCTACGCTATGTCCGATTTTATTTCTACGCAATGTTTAGTTTTATTTCTACGCAATGTCAAATTTTTTTTCTACGCAATGTTTAGTTTTATTTCTACGCAATGTTTAGTTTTATTTCTACGCAATGTTTAGTTTTATTTCTACGCAATGTTTAGTTTTATTTCTACGCAATGTCCAATTGTATTTCTACATAATGTCAAATTTTATTTCTACGCAATGTAAAATTTTATGTCTGCGCCAGGCAAATTATATTTCCGTGTCATGTCAAATTTTATTCTGCGCTATGTCAAATTTTATGTCTGCGCCAGGCAAATTGTATTTCTGTGCCATGTCTATTCTGCGCTATGTCAAAATTTATTTCTGGGCTATGTCAAATTTTATTTCTACGCAATGTAAAATTTTATTTCTGCACCAGGCATATTTTATTCCTGCGCCAGACAAATTTTATTTAGCGCCCCGTAAATTCTATTTCTGCGCGAGGCAAATTTGTTTTGTGAGTTATGTAATTTCTTACAGTTGCAGTTACAAATGAGTCATTGCAGAAACTTCCGAGAAAAACCAACCTGTAAGCCTCTGGTCGAGGATTGATGAGTTCCACATTGTACCGGAAGACATCATACTCCTTGTCGCCCACCTTCACCTGAGTTCTCCGGTTATTGACCCAGAAGTCAAACTCCTTATCCAAGGTGGCGATGTGATTGGTCAAGAAGGTGGTGTTCTCCATCACCTGATGGTAGTCATAGACCATGGGGATGAGAAGTGGGGGATGTGCCCTCCGATAATAGATCCGCCCCCCATTGGGAATGTAGCCGATCTCCTCGACCATCTGGAAGAAATTGAGGAGCATCCCCTCCACGGACTGGTACATCTCACAATGGAGGAGTCCCTTGAGGATCCAGAACTGATCCCAGTAATAGAACTCCCGGAACCGCCCTCCCGGCACCACCACGGGCTGGTCCACGGGGATGAGGGAGTACATCTGCGGACGTTTGCTCACGTCCGGGCCAATCTCCCGGCTCAGCTCCTTCCAGAAGGAGTTGAGCTCCGTGGCGAACTGGAGATATTGTGCGTCCTTGATTTTCTTCAGCAAGGCCGGGTTCGCCTTCCAATCTGGGGGGTCGTACTGGGTAAATTCGCTCCCTTCCTTCTTAAAATTTTCCGTTACGAACTGTTGGATATTCTCCTTGGAGGGAGCCCCTCCGGTGGAGTCCATCATGAATTTGAAGTTGCTCTTGACCGTCTCGGGCTCGTATTTAAGGGCCATGTCCACGAACGTCTTGGAGTCTTTGGCAAGGTGCGCCTGTTGGACCGTGTGGAGGAGGTCGCCATAACAGTAGATGTCACTGTGCAAAATTGGTCGTCAAACTGGAGGTCATATACACAATCTTCTGGCAAAATATTGCTAGTGCAAGGCAGATATGGGTTAACCACTAATTTTTAAGTAATGACTAAAATATTTAATTACTCCCAATTTTTTACCAAATAATAAATTATTCGATTAATTACATGGAAATCATTTTCGGAGTAATAAGTAAATTATTTAATTAACTGATATATTTTTGGAAGTATTAATTGCTTTTTTTAATTACTTTTAATATTTATTTAAATTACTGATTACAATTAGTAATTACTTTTAAAGCTAACGTCTACTCGGCACTTTTAGCGTTTATGTTAATCGGAACTCATAACAGTCATTTTTATATAGCATATGATTCAGTACATTACTAAAGACAAATATGCATACTATGTATGTTTTGTTATATAAAGCATTGCAAAAATGAAATAACACTGCATAGCCCAATAAACAAGCACACACTCAAATATTGCAATTATCATGCGTTTTGTGTATACAAAAGGCGTTAATTCTGCAAGTAAATCAAATAAAAATCAGCTTATAAGCTTTGCTTTCTATTTTGCTCTTGTATCATACCGTTTTATGGTGGGAAGACATTTTGAAACAACCTTCAATTTAAATAATATTTCCAGTTTTAAATAGTAACTACTTTTTTATGACGTTGTTGGAGTAAAAATTCGTAATTAGAATTTTGCCTGCGCTAAATTTTAATTTTAATTTAATTTTTAATTTTAATTTTAATTAATTTTAATTTTAGTATCTAAAATTTCGAAAATACTAATTACCGCCTTTTAATTACTAATTAGCAATTCAATTAGTAATTATTACTTAAGTAATTAATTAGAAACTATCTCTAATGCAAGGTGAGAATCAAACGCTTGGGGCGACTTGCAACAACCGCCAGGGCTCAGTTTCAGCGATAGTGTACGACCTCATGCGGACATAATTTGTACATTCGACTTTCTCTATAATGGGTCAGCAAAAAGCACCTACATGTAACCGTTATAGAGAATAATCGGTATAAGGAATAATGCAAGATGGTTATGGAGAAAAACATTTAATGGGGGGGGGTTCAAAATTAACGAAAAACCGGTATAGGGAGAGAAATATGTGAAAGGCGTGGCCTAAAGCCGTTATAGAGAAGGCTAAACGGCGGGAGATTCAAAGCTGGTGCAAAAATCGTTACGGAGAGAAGGAAGTATGCGGAAGCTTGGCCTAAATCCGTTATAGGGAGAGAGGCTGAATGGGGGCGGATTCAAAACTTCTCCGCCGTAGCAAAAAAAAATGTATAGAGAGTAAATTTGTAATAAATCTGGGTTTGTGAACACCATTATAGTGAAAAAACCGTTATAGGGAGGTCCGTTATAGGGAGAGTCGACTGTAATTGCTTGATTTTACTGAGAATGCTAGCTGTATGTATGCACTGAAATGGTGGATTTTACCAAATGCAAAATTTGGTCAAATCCATGCTGGATTTGCAGTAAAAGTTGTTTTACCCATCATTTTTTTACCCTTACTATAAAACGACTGATTTTTAATATGCTGTTGAATTTAATATGATTGTTAATATATTCTATTTTTAAAAACTGTTAGATTTGTAACTAGATTTAATGGCCGCATCCAAATTGTTAAAATTGGAACGAAATTTGTATTGAATTTGGACCAAAATTGTTTTTGAATTTGGAACAAAATTTTTATTGAATTCGGAACAAAATTTGTATTGAATTCGGAACAAAATTTGTATTGAATTCGGAACAAAATTTGTATTGAATTCAGAACAAAATTTGTATTGAATTTGGAACAAAATTTTTATTGAATTCGGAACAAAATTTGTATTGAATTCGGAACAAAATTTGTATTGAATTCGGAACAAAATTTGTATTGAATTCGGAACAAAATTTGTATTGAATTTGGAACTTTTGTGTTAAATTTGAAACGAAATTTTAACATAAGCAACGATTTGTATCAAATTTAGAACGAAATTTGGACAAAATTAAGAACCATGCTTTAATTAAAGGAATTCGATTAGTTTTTAAATTTTAAACAAAGCTGCTATTGAATTTTGAATATATCTATTGCTAAAAGAACGAATTTGACTTTTTCCATATTCTGCTTTGCATTTTACATAAATCCATTTTTTTCTAAAGTAACTATAAAATCATGATACATTCTTCACTTAATTGTAACTTGTTTGTTGTTTACAATTTGCAGAAATCTTTTATCTTTTAAAAATTGCCATCAAATTTTGTTTTTGAACTTTTAAAAATTGCCATCAAATTTTGCTTTTGAACTTTTAAAAATTGTCATGAAATTTTGTATTCAAACTTTAAAAAATTACCATCAAATTTCGTTTTTAAACTTTTACAAATTGCCATCAACGTTTGCTTGATTGTATCCAATATTCAAAAAATAAAATGCTTACTTTTCACATGGCATAACCGAGTAATCCGGCGGATCTTGCGCCGCGCAGGCAACAATGAGGAGCAGGATGGCTCCGGTCACACCCGGCCTAACCATGGTTGATGTGTACCGGTGAAATTTACGTAAAAAAAAATTACGAACAATAGAAAATAAAATATACAAACGTATCCCCGACAATGAAAAACAAACGTTCCCCCCGATCGAAAAGCAGGTGTGTCCGGAGTGAGGAATCTCGGCGTTCCGATTCTCGAGAATGTGATGCAATTAATGGTAGATTAAAAAGTCCTGTTATGGAACATGACACTGATAATAAGGGAAAGATTGATGTATAAAGGACCTTGCTCCATCAAGTATCAATCAGTGAATTACACCCGAAACAATCCTTTTTTCTTCCCTTGTTTTCCTCCCACAACCTCTTTCAACGTAATTGTACGCGACGAGATCAAGAATGGTATAAATTACGATTAAAAAATTCTGGAGGTGATCTCTTCATGATTAGGAAAAAATTATTTCTCGGTAAAATAATTCTGGACGAGCGAAAAAAATGTCTATCTCTGATATTCTCTCTCCCTCTCTGTCTCTCATTTTGACATTTTCCCATCAACTGCATTGGCACGTCGCTACCTTTGGCTTTCAGTAATTTCTGCTGAGCCTCTGACGAGCCGGGGCTTTGTAAGACAGACGTCATTCCCCAAATACACACCATTCATCATTTGACATACGACGGGCAAATACGCTGTATTTGTATAGCTGTAATTATATCCCACGTGTGTATATGGGCCAGTATAAGCAAAAAGAATGGCACAGAGAACGACAAATTGCCCTCCGTTGCTCCGTCTACTGCCGCTTTTTTTCCATGGATTATCATGGAAGAGCATGACTGGTGTTAAAGAGTAAATTTTCGTGGTTATTGTATGTATTCTAGGATTATTTCATACAATACTGTGATATGAAATTTTTTATAGTAAAAAGTGCAATTTTCTCATGTAAAATTTGTATTGACACTTTGCCTTGTAAATACATATAAAAATGCATAATAACATAATTGTGTATATACGCAATTGTGTATTTAGCTCACAAAAAAAGTTCAAATTTGTGTTTGTTCGTTTATTCCCAGGAATCAGTCGGTATTTTTTTTGTATTGGGGCATATCCGTATATGTAAATGGAGGGTGCCGTTTCAAAGCGGCTTAAGTTCTAAATTTTCCATTTTTTAGATAAGAGTGGAACCTTGTTTGTACAGTCGACTCTCTATAAGAGCACCCTATCTGCACCAGAAAAAGTGCTCTTATAACGAACTCCTGGTATATAGAGAGTTAGTTAAAAAATATTAAAATTAATTAATTAATATTATTTTCCGGCTTAACTTTGATAATTTTCCAAATTCTAACAATATTTACAAAATCGGGCGTAAATATTTACATTTTAGTGAGAAAAGAAAGAAGTTGTGCTGGTATAGAGTTCCGGTGCTGCTATAGAGAAAAAGTTCATGTTGAAGGGACACCTGACTTTGGCGCTACTGCTCTTATAGGGAGAAAGTGTTGTTATAGTGAGAGGAATGTGACCGAGGGAAGAAAATACCCTGCTGTTATAGAGTAACTCCTGTAATAGTGAGTGCTCTTATAGAGAGCGCACTTTACATTGTAAAGCTGTAGCGGAGATTGAGCACTGCTGCTATACAGGAAGTGCTCTTATACGGAGGGCCGGAATAGGGAGAGTCGACTGTACCGTTTTGAATGGTCGTAGGGTGAATGCAATATCTAAAAAAATCCCTTTCTCCATTACAATACATTATGGAGGAAATTCTTTTCCACCTCTAGTGAAAACTTTGGCAAATGGTCTGAAACCGTTTTGGAACTATAGTTCCCGTTTATATATTATTTGTATATAGAGATATATGTATATATTATATTGACGTCGCCGAACATCAAACAATGTATGGAATTCGTAGTAACAATCTGTTCCCAGAACGTTATCGCAATGCGATCGTTAGATATAATTTATGGATGGCAACGATTCGATTCGGAGTCGGAATTTTCGATTCGATTCAATTCAAATACCTAAAAATTTAATTCGCTTCCAAACCATGAATCAAATCAAATAATTCGATTCAAGACGTAAATCGGATCATAAAATGTAACTGAAATTCGATTTATTTGATCCATTATCTAATACAAAAATTTTGGATATCCTTCCGAAGCAGAGCAATAACCATCAAAATGTGTATTGCGGCAAAAATTATACTGGATAAATATTTTATCACCGTTAATTGCATTGCCTATATGACCATTATATATTAAACATATACAAGTATACATATATATGTGGATATATATGTACATATACCATACCAAATACAATAAATATATACCTATATACGTGTAAGATAATGCTGAATGTGAATATGTTTTTGTGCATCAACATTTTTTTCAACTTGGATTGACACGATTTTTAATACAGTCAATTCTCTTTATAACGGTTTAGCAAAAAGCAGCCAGAAAAACCGTTATAACGAATAACCGGTATAA
>JAQGBT010007668.1:0-10708 GCA_034698585.1 Disparrhopalites patrizii
TCAATGGGGAACATTCGACTTTAGAAAGAGGATTAAATTATTTGTTTTTACAGAGTTGAAAAAACAAGGTAAATTAGATTATTAAGTATATTTATGGAAAGGGCGAAGGGAGTCATGAGTCATACCATGTGAACTAAGCGTGAACAATAGCTTTAAAACTTGAAAAGTTATTTTTTTGAAAAAAAAAATATATACATATAATTCATAGTAATTCAGCTGATAATACATTCGCAAATGAGCAATTAAGGTTTGATGGCATCAAACCTGCTCAAGTACATTTTACTTTTATCCTTGAGTTTCACTCAATTTTCATTGATTCAATCCCGAATTCGGGTAATGTCATTTACATAAATCCCTACCATTATTAAAATCCAATTGAACCAAGAAAATATTCGCTACCGTTCAGCATCAGATTTGCATTCTCGCAGGTCGAAAAACTGACCAAAGTCCCAGGAAAAATCGGAAGAATCCTAAATGCCCGGGAATTCAAAGTACTACAAACGCTTTGGAAGTGAAAGCGGACGCGTCTGGGAACCTTTTCAAGGTCAACAAACGTTGATCCTCCAAAAAGTTCCCGTCTCCACCCACAGATGTCCCGGCTGGGAAGCGTGCTATTCCTTGGAGGTAACGTTTTTTGGTGGTACTCCAAGCCTTGGACCGAAGAGCGAAGCAATTTGACATTATTTATTTAATCACTCCTACCTCTCTCCTTTCCCCCGGTTTTATTCATTACGCCGATAGCATCGTGGATGATATATTATAGACTGGCGTCTCGTGAGTCAAATCAGTTCCCCGAGTGCCTTTTACACTGGCGCTTTAATTTATTGCTTCCTAAAAAAAAAACCCCCGTCCGTCCCAGAGAGTCCGTTTTGTAACAATATTGGGTTTTTGGATTCACAAGAACTTACCATAGTTATATACAGGTACTTTTTTGACAAGGGGCAGGAAACAAGCCAAGCCCACCGTCATGCTTACATTCACTCTTCGTACAAGCATATGGCTTTGGCTTTGTGCTGAAGCAAGTATTGGGAGCTTCGAAAATACTTGTCCGAAGCTACAGGATTTAATTAAGTTCTCGGATTCTCCGTGAGCGCTCGGATATAATAATAATCAAAAAACCCAATTATTATCACCATCGATTGGATTCATTATATGAGGACTCTTGAAAATCTTTGGGTGTCCTCATTCAAAATTCATGTAATCCGCTGGGTTCACGGCTGATTTGAGAGGGAAGAGGTCCAGGAAAATTTAGATGAACACACAAAGGGAGTTATGGTGATTGGAGGGCCGTGGACAGGTGAAGGGCTTTGGCATGAGCTCAGAGCACGTGGAAACGGAGGTTTGTGTATGCACAACAAGAAGGATTTTATTTATTTTATTTTTCGTCCGAATATTCGAATCAGGATAGAATTTGGGTTTATTTAGAAAAAATGGGAAATATGGTTTTATCTCCAGGTTTAGTGTCTTATCAAGGTATGCATAGATACGGTTGACAAGGGAAAGGGAATAGTTGGGATTCCGAATCTGTGAAAGAAGAGAGAAAAAAAAGAATTTCTCAATTTCCCGAATATTTGCTCATCCCCCATTTTTCCCCGGCTGTACCTGTCTGGCTGGCAGGTAAGATCGGAGGCGGTTACTAAGCGACGGAAGAGGGTGAGGAGGAGGATGGGATTCTGGAGGGGTAGTTTTGGGAGAGATGAGATTTTTAATGAAAAAGGTGAGGTTCTTCAGAAAGTTCAGATGAAAAACGAGAGAAAGCACATTTGTCGTACATATCACTCTTGAAATGCTACAACTGTGCAATGTGAAAGTCTCTCTGAAAAAGTTGAGATGATGGTGGAAAACGGGGACATCTTTTAATATGTGATCAACACAGGAAGTTGATTTCAGAAAGCAATCACATACTATCCAATAAGATAAAATATGGGATAAAGTATAATAAAGTATAATATGGGAAACGGGGAAAAAAGGGAGAAAATTAAAATAAAAAATAGGAAGACTCAAGGACTGGTAAAGGAATCATGGGGCAACGGAGTGTAGAAAAATTGACTCACTCTGTTCATCATCAGGGGCTGCTGTTCTTTCCATTCCATGTTGCCTTGTAGATGTATTCCTTCAAATAAATGCAAAGCACGTATTTGTCTTTCATCCACCAAGGGTTGGAGTGTGGCAAATGTGATGTTCACCAAAAAAAAAAAAACGAAAAAAAATTCCCATCGCGTCTGTCCTAATACTCTTAACAAAAATGCACTCCGCACTCAATAAGAACTTTTGCGGAAGACTTTTTCTGGCTTAAATTCGGATTAGGGAAAATAATTTCCCTTTTTTTTTTTTTGCTCCATCATGGAGCCAGATCCTCCCTAATTTTGTGTACATGCGAAGTTCCGGTTTGAAATCATTACATGGGACAATAGTAAATTCATGCTTTTCTCTTAGACCAACTCTATTTCTTTGTAATTGCAATAGCAATTGAAGAATAATAATAATGGATTTATTTCCCATTTCAAATTACACAGTACATTCTTTACAATGTGTACTATTGCACCACAGATATGTGCGGAAGTCATTGAGCAATCAGTATATTTTTTACGCTTGATAAGTTTGGTCGTTAATTTTTGTCTTTTCAAATTGTCTGTCCATCTCAAGCCTATCTTTTACATTCATTTTGAAGAGTCATTTTGTTCCTGAGGGTATTAGCGAATTAAAGTATCTTTTAGTTTTGCATGATGCATTCTGGAAATTGGTTCCACTTCTCCTAAAGGTCATTCCGTACTTTTACAAAGAGTTGTAATTATTTCCAATGTTTTGATACCTTGTTTTTCATTCAGACTTGTATGTTTGGACAACTTTTAAAGTCTAGCATACATTTCGTACTCTCCTGGATATTTCAACTGTGGAATGCTGTGTTTAGTTGTTTTCAACGGGGAATCAGCCCTTTTAGTTTAAATCAACACGGCTTCATCCGTTGAGGAATTAGGAAGAGAAGGAATTGGCGGGGGCATAAACAATCATACACAATTTCGGGTGACTTTGTCTCCTTTTAACAGAAAAAGAGATTTCCTTTGAACAGAAAAGTCTCTGATTTCTGTGATTCTCCCAACTTTGCCAATGATGAGTCCTCAGAAGGAGATTTCTGGGTAAACATCGCGTTATTCGCAGGTTTTCCCCCAATGGTTCCGGTTTATAGCTGGTGTGACTCATGGCTGGTGAAGTGTTTGTCCGGGATGTAGAATTCCCTCTCTCTCTCTCTCTCTCTCTCTCTCTCTCTCTCTCTTCTCCTTCCAACTAGGCTGAAATATTATTATAAATTAATGGAAAGAAAAGGAGCCTTATGCCATGCATGGCGTAACAAGTTTTTTCTCGGAGAGAGAGAGAGAAGAGAGCCATTGCTGTAAGTACAGTAGTGTTAAGGAGTACCTTAAACGTCGACGGAAGAGAGTTGACACAACACACACACAGGGAAAAAATTGCAATGCTGCATTCAACTGAACGTGAAAGTTAGAATGAATGTACATGGGAGTACATGTGGTGGTAGTTTTTTCTCCCTTTCTTTGGAGGGGTTGTAAAACTAGTAGTAGGAGAATGTTCCAAGTCTACTACTAACAACTCGTGTTTCTTTTTTCACTCCAACTTTTTTTGGTGTGTGTACGGGGAGGGAAGTGTTGGATATGTTTGGATATGTTGGAACATGTGAAAGATCAGAAGGAAGGTCCCGTTCCGTGTACAGTGCACTTCAACCGTGTATTTTGTTTCATTTTTCCCTCGTCCATTCACCAGGACATACATATGGGGTGGAGGACGGGGAGAGAGAAAGACAGAGAGAGAGAGAGAGAGAGAGAGTTGGGGGGGGGGAGAGGGAATCCCTGGGTACATATGTCCCTATATATGGTGTACCTTCTATTCTCCAGATGATCTGGGGAAAAAAAGAAAGGGACGGGGAGAGAGTTGTGTGGGAATGGATGGGAGGAGGGTGGAGTTTGGGGTGGTTTTGGCTGTGGACTACACCAACATCGAGTTTCTTGAGCAGGAGGGTAGCGTGGCCTCCACTACTCATACTACCGTCAGTTTCCTAATGTGAGTCTTCAGCAACACACTTCGTCTGCCTCTTCCGTGACGAGCTCTCCCTTTGATTCTCTTCGTCTTCATCCTCATCATCATCATCAACATCGTCATCTTCCTTGCTTCAGCATTCAAAACTCCTACAGTGTTCTTCAAAGCTCTTCTCCCATTTTTTTTTGGTGCCTTCAACTCACCCAGTGATTTATGCGTCTCCCATTTGTTTTCACTTTCACTTAGCCCCCAGCATTACGGACGTCAGAGATGAAATCCAGGTAAGAGAGGTGTCCCTTCCGTTATTCCTGTTGTACATATTGCCCTCCCTCCGTATACCCCCGGAAAGAGAATACAAAATCAAATAGAAGATATAATAATAATAATACTAATAATAATACGGTTTATTGCTCTCAAGACAGACACAGGACTAAGCCTTACCATTTGTGCTTTGTTAACACACGGGGAAGTTAAAAAAAAAATCAAATATAAAATTCAATAGAAAATTAAATACAAAATCAAGTACAAAATTAAATACAGAACCAAATACAAAATTAAATACAAAATCCAATACAAAATTGAATACAAAATTAAATACAAAATCCAATAGAAAATTAAATACAAAATCGGGGCCGATCAGGGTTGGTGTGAGTGTCTTCTGGATGAGAGAGAAAGCTTGGGAGCATTCTAAAGGGCTTTGGATCGGATTTGGGAGAAATCATTTTAAATGCCTTCAACGTCAGTGACAACATGTGTACCCACTTAGATCGGACGGTGGGAATCCCGTTGCATTTAGTTTTGTTCGCGTTGAGTGCCAAATCCGTTGGCTTGTGTCGGGAAATAGGGTCAGAAGATGCATAGCGTGAGTCCGGTTTAGTTTGGTTCTTTGGTGTGCATTTTTTTTTTTTTGTCTGATCCAATTTGCAGGGAGAAGGGATGACTCAGCATGGGTGACAGCCAGGATCCTGGCGGAGGGGACGTGAACTCCTACTCCTTCGGTAGGGAATTCGCGCCCCCACCATCCTCCAAAGATCCTTTCCCACCACCCACCAACGGATCCGACCACGGCGGGGACAATAACCATCATCATCACCACCACCATCACCTGACCCTTCTCAAAGGGGGCGGTCACGGCTTCCCGGACGCGGATGGGATGCAGTCGATGGAACTTCGCTATGCGGAACTCCAGAATTGGGGGGACTTGACCTATGCTCAAGAGGGCCTCACAGCCCGGCTCATGGACAATAGGGCGATGGAGAACGGTGATCAAGTCATTCAGTACCGACCTTGGGAGAAACCCGACCCCTCCCAGTCACCCACGCTCACCTCCACCATCCCGGTGACGTCCAATTCCCTCATTTCATCCTCCAACAACCGGAAGTCACCCACCCTCACCCCCCTCACGAACGCCTTCCCCAATTTCCAGGAATCTTTCAGTGCCAATGGACAAAAGTTACCTTCCTTCCAGTCTCAGTTTAATTCTTTTCAGGAGCAACATCATTTCCAGATCCAAAATGGCGACTTCTCCGGCGGTCCATCTCTCCCTAGTTTCCACACACTCCCGGCGAATCGGCCCTACATCCATGGACATGCCACCCTCCTGTCCACCCCGGTTCAAAGGGAGCTCCCTCAGTCCCTGCTGGACGAGAGGCACATCCAGCTGTTCCCGAGTCCGATGAGCGGACTCATTCCGACGCCACCAACGAATGGGCATCACTACGTGATGACGAACGTCGTCACGAATGGGTCGGGATTCAATGCCAGCAACGGCAGTGCGATGCTTGACTTGGTACCTGTCTCGCCCATGCATATGGCCCATCCTCCACCGCCCACCGGCCTTCATCATGCCCTCCATAATTCCAATAAGACTTTAACGACTGATGGGAACATTCCCGGCCTTAATATTAGCCTAAATACGGAGCAACAGATCAATTTAAACCTGCCTAAGTACTTGAATTCCAATGAAAGTCCTTTGGAGACTCATCTCATTGCCGTCAAAATTCCTTCCACCACCCACTCCTTCCTGCCTCAAGCGTCCAGTACGAGTCACACATTGCCAAAGATGGAGCAGCAGCAGCAGAGTCCACAGATAGTCACAAATTCCCACGTGCCCACAAATAGCACTGGACACATGTCCACGACCAAAAAGCAACACAAGCGGAAGCGGAATCATTTAGTCGACTCGGCCGACTCCCTCAGCTGTCACAGTTTGAATGGGGACCACAACCACAATGAGCCCCAAGTGTCTTCGTCCGTGTCCAGCACGGAGACGGACTTTAAGAGGCCCACCGGCCATGGTCACAGTCATTCTAATAATAATCATGATGGGGTTGACCCCGGGCTGGACAAGCCCTCCAAGAAGAAACGCAAGCGGTGTGGTGAGTGTGTGGGCTGTCAGAAGAAGGATAATTGTGGCGACTGTGCCCCATGTCGCAATGAGAAGAGTCATCAGATCTGTAAGATGAGGCGATGTGAGAAGCTCACCGAGAAAAAGGTTCGTATATCTTATATATATCTATATAATATAGATAAATATATATATATATATATTTATCTATATTAAAGTCACTTCATAACATATCATATTTAGTTTAAGTAATTTTAACGATCTCACCATGTCTACAGTTTCAAGCTGTGTGGCATAATTCCCTCTTGCATTTCTCCCTCTCCTAATCATGTGAGGGAAGTAACATGGGGAAAAATCACTAAAAAAGTGTAACAGAAGCCGACCAGGAGCGATAATAATAACAATGGCAGAAAATGCAGTGTGCTGGAGGTTGTACGCAATCTTTTGCGTTTTCGCCTTATGCCACATTGAACTTCCATGGTGCCATTCCGGACGCGGCATGCATACAGACAAATGCTTCCAATGAGCACTGAATTGGATGAGAAATGAGCTGGATGCAGGAGTTTTTCTCCTTTTTAATTACTATATAGCTTCGGCCCAGAGCTTAGATAATCGGAAGCATGTACATTTAGAAGAAAAAAAAAGTAATTTAGCCCTTCCAAAATAGTCCACGTTACATTCAGGTTTTTGAATGAATGTGGGATCAAAAAAAGAGGACATGCATAGTATGGAGATGAAATAAATATTACTGGCCGTTGAAGGAAGAGAATAGAGGAGACAAAAAATTCGGAGCAACTGTGTGAGTTGAGTGCGTAGTGCTTGGATGAAAATATATGGGAATGGGCAATGAATGAGAGAGAGAGAGAGAGCGAGAGAGAGAGCGAGAGAATGAAAGAGAGACAGGACAACACCAGGGTGTAACGGTGTACATACGGCACCTTATTGTGTGTGAGTTAGAAAAACGTCGTAGTTACAACAATGCATACATAATGGTCTCTCTCTCTCTCATTCTTTATTACATGAATGCAAGTTCGTTATGCTTCCAACAGTACTACTACTACTACAACTTTTAGGATTGGCCGCTGCCAGGAATAGCTTACTACCAAAAAAGAGAGTATATAGAGAGGAAAAAAAAAGGAATATGCAGTTCGCCGTGGCAGTTAGTTGTTATTTTTAGTGGCAAGGAACAAGCGATACACTGATTACGTAACGTTTGTAGCTGTTGCAGCTGTTGTTTTTTTCACGTCGGAAACGGAAGCTCAGGGCTCAGCTCGAGCATTTTTTTCCCCAACCCCATGTGCTTCATTTGAAAGAGTATGAGTGAGTGCGTATGAGAGAGTGAGAGAGAGAGAGAGAGAGGGAAAGAGAGAGACAGAGAGAGAAAGGAAACTACTACATACAGTGAGGAAAAGGGCTTCTTTCTTCCTACTGCTTACTACTACTAAAACATCACCGTCGTCACCACAATTCGCTCAGGAACGGTGTGTGTTTATACATACAAAGGCGTAACTATAGCAGTACGCACCACCACCAAAAAAAACTTTTTCAAAAACTTCCCTTTTCCAACAACATCATGGACACGAACTTGAGGGACTGTTCTTCTCTCTCTCTCTCCCTCCCTCTCTCTCTCTCTTGAGTCTCTCTTACTCTCTCTCTTACTCTCTCTTACCCTCTCTCTTACTCTCTTTGTCCATGATTCATGCCTAGCAACATGCTCGTGTGTGAGTCATCTTCCCCAACTATTCGGGAGTTTTTGATCAGGGGGTGGTTCCACCACCACCACCAACACCACCACTTCGGGGTTGCTCTTTCTTTCTCAAAAACTTCTTTCTCTCCCTCTCTCTCGTCCTCTTACCCCCGCTTCCTCACTGGGTAATGTCTCACTCTCCCGCTCTCTCTCTCTCTTTCTCTCTCTCTCTCTCTCTGTCTTTCTCTCTCTCTGTCTTTCCCTCTATCTCTGTCTTTCTCTCTCTGTCTTCTCTCTCTCTTTCTGTCTCTCTGTGTCTCTCTTCCTCTCTTTCTACGTCAAGTAGAACCTATCTTTTAGGCGGAGTGTCGTTCTCAAAAACCTCTCAGAAGCCAACCCCCTTTTTATGAGTCACTTTTTGTTGTGAACGTGCGAGTTACACATTGAGGAGGGAACATTATGTCTTGACCATGCAAATACACGGGACCTGAGCAGGAGGAGAGGAGCTGAAAGGGATGAAAAGGAAGAGAGAGAGAGAGAGAGAGAAATGAATAGAAATTGGAAAGAAAGACGGAGGAACGAGTGACAGAGAGAAATAGAGAGAGAGAAAGAGAGAACTCCTAGGCTTAATGCCTTGCCCTTCTTTGAAGGACAGGGATAAAGTAAAACTGGCCAAAGAATAATTGCCAGCCAGGCTCGTGGTAGTATATGGGAATGATTTTATGACTTACTATTCCAAGACTTCCACGTCCACTCCCGTTTTTGTCATGTGTTAGTGCGTGTGCGTGTGTTTTTGGAGTAGTGGTAGGTTCAGGTTGCCCAACTCCTTTTTTTCCCCTTCATCTCAACGGGTATTTTTTTCTCTTTTCTACTTCTTCCTACTTCTACTTCTTTCTTTTTCTCTCTCTCCCCCTCCCCACTTTACTTCCCTGTAAGCTTTCTGTCGGCATCTATCTCCCTATAACATCTTACCTGCGAACATATATACTTACGTGTGTAGAGATATCTTCCAGACTTCCCTCGTATTCTCTTTCTTTCACTTCGTGTGTGTTTAGTAGCTCTCTTTCTCCATCTCGCTCTCTCTCTCTCTCTCTCTCCTTCCTTTTCTGTTTTCAGACAATGGAAATGGTTTGTGAGTGTTAGTGCAAGATGGGCAAAAGGAAGGTTGGGGTAGGTCTCAAGGCGAGCAAGAAAGTAACCATAAAGACTCCAACACACACACGCTCTAGCTGTCTCTCGGTCTCTCTCTCTCTCTCTCAGTCTCTCTCTCTCTCTCTCAGTCTCTCTCTCTCTCTCTCAGTCTCTCTCTCTCTCTCAGTCTCTCTCTCAGTCTGTCATTCCTTTCTTCCTATCCGGTATGCCTTATATATCCCATTGTAAATAAATGCCCACGTTCAGGGCAGAGACAAGGCATAAGGATTTCTACTTACCTCACACAAAAGTACCATGATCCAGTTTCACTTTCAACCCTGCCCAATCCTCTCGCTTTCGTTTCACTCTCCCTCTCTCTCTCTCTCTCTCTTTCTCTCTCTCTCTCCCTCTCTCCCTCTAGCCATCAGTAACACACACACGCATAAACATGTACACACGCTCGCCATTCCAAATGAGTGATTTAGTGCTGAAAAGCCTCTATTTTCATCTGCTCCAAAGGAAAGTCCATGGAGAGGTACACATGAGTGGTTCCATCCCAATTTACGATACGTCTCTGTCGCTTTTTCGGAGGTTGCAATAATAACTGTGTACTTTTTTTATGGTTTTTTTTACGTATTTTTTTTTTGCCATCCCACAAGAGTTTGGAGTTAAAAAATGGAGACATCTGTATACCTGTCTCTCTTTGTTCTATGTCATGTTTACTTACAACTGGTATTCTGGGAGGAGGATGTCTCTCACTTCTATGCACCATGTTGAGGGCCCCCGCCTCAGAATAATTGGCACAGGAGGTGGAGCAACAGTGTTCATTCATTTGGTTGCTCAGAATGGAGAAAAAAACGTTTTTTTTTCATATCCTCTTCTCTTCTTTCCTCTCTGGTTCTTTGGTTATGTGGCATGACACAATTTCTCTGGCTCCCATTCTTTCGTGGTCTCTATATACCTTTTTCTATTTCCTTTTGGTATTCCTATCTCATTCTATCTCTTTATCCCTGATCATGATTCTAATTCTTCCTTTGTCTTGCTCGTTGCCTTTTCTCTCACCTCACCTGCCTTTTTCTCTACTCGTTTCTTTCTATGTTTCTCTTTCGTTCTCAATAAACATATAATTTATTCTCACTCTTTATCTATCCCTTTCTTTATATATTTCTTTGTGTCTTTCTTTCGTGCTTTTCTTTCTCTGTCTTGTTTTCTCTTCTTATTCTTTCTTTCTCTCGCTTTAATTCTTGTTGATTTTCTCTTTTTCTTTCTTTCTCTCTTTAATTCTTGTTGATTTTCTCTTTTTATTTCTTTCTTTCTCTCTTTAATTCTTGTTGATTTTCTCGTTTTCTTTCTCTATAATTCGTGTTGTTTTTCTCTCTTTCTTTATTTTTCATTTTTTCGCTCTTTCTTTGTTACTGTTTTTTTCTCTTTCTGTCCTTTTCATTTTTTCTCTCTTTATTTATTGTTGTTTTTTTCTCTTTCTGTCCTTTTCA
>JAQGBT010007669.1:0-10707 GCA_034698585.1 Disparrhopalites patrizii
ATGTAAAGTGCGCTCTCTATAAGAGCACTCCCTATAACAGGAGTTACTCTATAACAGCAGGGTATTTTCTTCCCTCGCTGACATTCCTCTCACTATAACAGCACTTTCTTCCTATAAGAGCATTAGCGATTCAGTCAGGTATCACTTCAACATTAACTTTTTCTCTATAACAGCACCGGAACTCTATTCCAGCACAATGGTATTCTTTCCTCACTAAAATGCAAATATTTACGCCCAATTTGGTAAATATTGTTAGAATTTGAAAAATTATCAAAGTTAAGCCTGAAAATGATCTTAATTAATTAATATTATTATTTTTAATTAATTCTCTATACCAGCAGTTCGTTATAAGAGCAAGTTTGCTCGTGCAGATAGGGCGCTCTTGTAGAGAGAGTCGCATGTAAATTGCACACTTTTACTATTCAAATGCTGCTTGTCGAGAGTTATTGTTGTGTATGCGGATACCATTTGGACCATTTATCTGGTATAACAATTAATTACTCATAATTTCTGATTTACAAACTGCTCCTTTGTAACTCCTTCGACTAACAAACATTAAAATATTTCCTACAAATCAATAGAAAAAAAACCAAGAATGTAAATACAGTGGTCTCTCTATAACAAGTCCCTTTATATATCAACATTTCTTTATAGCAACATTGTCTTTTCCGCCCTTCGTACACGGAAGGTGCATATTTAAGGTGCTCTATATAACAACATTTCCATGTAACAATATTTTTATATGTAACAATATTCCCGTCAGAGTTGTTATATAGAGACTCTACTGTAGAAACCTACATTTTGAGTTTAAACGTGCTGTGGAATGTGTAAATTTGTAAAAAGATAAATCTTGTATTTGAAATGTTGCCTGGCAAATGACAGTCCTATCTTAAGCGATGGGCATTGGACACCTTTCAAGCTCTTTGCTGCTCAAAGCTATTGAGGAAGGAATGGCTTAGAGCTAAATTCTTGGCAGATCAAGAGCCTGGGCATTTCTCTCTCTCTCTCTCTCTCGCTCTAGCTTTATCCATCTTTTTTACGCTCCTCACTTTTCTTGAAAGACGTAGCAGAGACTGAAAGGAAAAAGATGAAGAAGCAGTCTCTGAGCATCTCATCACAGATTACATCTTGGGTTCAGCGGCTGCAAAAAAAAAAGTGAAAAAAAAAGCACACGCAAATGCAATCTTTGTGCAGAGTTAAGGCCTGTTTTTTTACATCTTCCGATCCGAATCATTACCTTTGGTCGTAATTAAATCCTACATGCTCGTCCCTTGCCTTTGTCCCCGTCATTAGTGGTTATTCTTGTGGCTCATGAAATCAATAGCGCCATACGGGAACAATGTCACAATTGGCACCTCTTCCTTGCATAGCAGGCCAAGGGTGGCAGTTATTATCTTGGACGTATAAAAACACAGGAAATTCTTCGCCTCGTTTGTCATTCCTTTCTTCCGGTTCATTTTTGCGCAAAAAGTCTGCCTCCGGAAGGAATGCAAAATTGCAAGAATAAGAATGCGGATTTTCTTGACAATTTTTACATCTCTTAAAAATCGTTGGTAAAAGGAATCACCGTAAGAAAATTGTCAAAAATATGAACCAGGAAATTTCCTGCCTCTAGCTATTAGCTTGTATTCAAGAAAAAAAATTGGAGGTGATTCGCGGAAAAACGTAAAGAAATTCGTGGTTTATACCAAAAGAAATGCATTTCGCCCCGGCGGAGGTCACGTCTAGTTAGCTTTGGAATTTATTTAATAATTTGTTTGCTTAAAGCACCTTTTTTTCCTATTTTGTTTTTGCTAAAGATGAGAGAAACCACCATAAAAGTTTGGGGGAAGCCATAGATTTTTTTTGTCAAAAAAAAAAAATGAACAATTTGTAAAACCAAAAACTGACAAGGCCGGCAGAAGCAAAGGTATAAAAACATGTACATAAATGGAGTTTTGCAAAAGCCGAAGGAAGCCGAAGAAGCTTTTGTGGCAAAGGAGCTTTTTTTTAATATTTTATACAGAGAGAATCTATGCGAAAAGACAAGATGTGTATGGGTTTGGGCAAAAAAAGGAGGTGGTACAGGAGATGATAGCATTATATGTGCAGTAATCGGTCATGATCTCATTTTGGTAGGTCGTCTACCCTTGAATCGGACCGAGATGATGCGGTTATGCAGGCAATGAGTCTTCTTTTTTTAAATACATAATGTGAAAAAGGATTAAATGGAAGTAAAAAAATCCTTTTTTTTTTCTCCACTCAAACATATACCTGGAGCAATATTATTTTTGTATAGAGATTTTTTTTCTTTTGGGTGTAAAAACTCAGTGAGCACCAGCGAGTCTTTTCCCTTCTAATTACTGGCTTCGTATACACTTGTATTATTATGGCGCAAATAAAAAAACCGTACCTTCCACATTTTTTTATGTTCGAGTAGCTTCTCTTTCAGTTTCGCTCTTTCTCTCTCGATAAACTTCCTTCCGTCTCTTCGGCTTCCCTCATTTACTCTCTCACAAGTTTCTCCTTGTCTTTCGCGTCTCTTTCTTTTCAATCTGATGCCTCGATTCTTTCTTTTCATTGCTTCCGCTCTCACCTCTCTTTTATGCTTTATTGCGTCACTCTCTTTTTCTTTTGCGATTTATTAATTGTCTCTTTACCGTCTTTCTCTCTCTCTCTCTCATTGGCCTTTCTCTCTCTTTCTCTTTATGTTTCTCTTGCCTTCTCTGTCTCTCTCTCTCTCTCTTTGCCTGTCTTTTTCTCTTTTACTTTTCTCTTCCCTTCGCTGTCTCGCTCTCTTTTTCTCCTTCTTTTTGTCTTTATTCTTCCCTCTCTTTTTCTCTTTTTTTGTCTTTATTTTTCCCTCTCTGGTTTTTTTCAGTTCTTTTCCATCTCTGTCTATCCCGCTTTCTCTATCTTTTCCCTCGTTATTTCTCTTTCACTTTTCTCTTTCTTTTCCCTCGTTTTTTCTCTTTCATTTTCCTCTTTCTTTTCCTTCTTTTTTTTCGCGTTCTCTATCTTTTCCCTCGTTTTTTCTCTTTCATTTTCCTTCTTTTTTTCGCGTTCTATATCTTTTCCCTCGTTTTTTCTCTTTCATTTTCCTTTTTCTTTTCCTTCTTTTTTTCGCTTTCTCTATTTTTTCCCTCGGTTTTTCTCTTCACTTTTCTATTTCCTTCTCTCTCGTTCTCACTCTCTCTCTGTTTCTCTCTTTTTCTTATTTGTTTTCTCTTCATTTTTCTGTCTTGTTTTCTGAAGTTGTCTCTCTTCATAATCACTTGGAAGGTTTTCTCTCTGATTTCAGTTTCCCTCCTCTGCTTCCTCCTTCATGCTTCCTCTCTTTCCGTTTCGTTGATTTCCTTCTCTGCCGCTCTTCCTTCTTTCTGTCCTCCTCCCTCTTATATTCATCTCGCCATTGCAAAGTGCTCTCACATCCTAGTTTTTTTAGGTCTTTTTGTTCATCCGGCTACTCTATACGTGCGAATCTCCGCTTGCTTCCTCAAGCTTTGCAAATGTTTACATTGCCGACAACAACAATAATAATAATAACAATTCTCCACGTTTTGCTTCGAGGATATTACACAAGCACCAAAGGGGGAAAAAAATTGTGCAGGGAAGAAGAAGAAGCCGGTTCGGCTGGGGGAAATTGAAAGAAAGAAAGAAAGAGAATCTCTCTCTCTCTTTCTCTCTCTCTTTCTCTCTCTCTTTCTCTCTCTTTCTCTCTCTTTCTCTCTCTGTTTCCCTCTCTCTCTCTTTCTCTCTCTCGCTCTCTCTCCATCATCATCAGTGTTCAGTTTGAGCTGTGGGCTAGCCGCTATTTAATCCGTCTCTCCCTCAATTATTTATACTGTTCCTCGGCCGTTTTGGGAAATCACTTGTGTGCAGAAGGCTTGTATAACGTTAGCTAATAATCGCTCTCCCATCATCCCATTATCCTCCTCGTCATCATCATCATCACCATCTGGTCAGTAAGCTGTCAATGCACACGCTTTTTTTCTCTCTTAAAAAATAATTTTCTTTATAGAAAAAAAACTTTTGTCATTTCGTCACGTCCATTTCTTTGGGAGGAAAAAAAAATCTATATCGTGAGGGAGTACTGCTAGTGTAAAATCTTTCCTCTTCTTCCTTTCCGCTCCTTCTCTTACACGCCGACACTTGAGGAGAGACCAAGACTTGATTCTGTCCAAAGACCAGTTTCCCCGAGGATTTTCGCGTGCTCACATGAGATCCTATTTAGTATGTTATTTGGTGATAACCTGTTCCCTCAGCAGGTTTAGACGGACGTAAAATTTATTTATATACTTTATTTATTGAGCAAATTACCAGTGACAATTAAAACCGGAGTGCAATATTAAAATTACAATATAAAAATAAACTGCGTCCACGTGGAACTTTGACACTGGAATTTGTTGGAATATTGTCCATCTGTTACTATCGAAGTGACGGTGAAATTTTAAAAGAACCGAGCGTATGACGGTTCTTTAAGGGAGAGTCAAAGGTTTCTACAGAGGAAGAGGGAAGAGAGGTTCTAGACGGAAATCTGTGCTTTTTTTGGTGCAATTTTGGTTCAAAATTTTTGGGGGTACAATTATTCGGAAGGGGCACTAATTTTATTCCAAATAAAAACCTAATGCAATGAAGACTGACTCCAGGATTAGAATACTACTTGCTATCAGCACATTCTCCTCATTTGTCATCCTTTCCAGCTCTGAAATCATCGGTTCCAGGTACATTTTTGCATTTTTTCTGGGAGCAGAAGAAATTGAAAGCAGAATTAATTAAAAATAAATTGCAAATGCAATTGTTCGTGCAAATAAAATTGTACAAAAAAACCAACAAAAAGCAGCACATTTATGTATTTGCTAAATTAATAAATAGATTCCTTCGTGTATTTTTATTCCCCTTGAAAAACATAATTACATTTAACATGTATGTTAAACAAGGAATATTTTTAACATATTTTGTTAACTTTTTTAGCCTATTTTTTAACATTTTTTAGCCTATTTTATAACATATTTTTTTTATCATTTTTTAACGTTTTTTTAACATTTTTAGTCTGTTTTTTTAACATATTTTAACACATTTTAACATATATTTTTAACATTTTTAGCCTATTTTTTAACACATTTTTTTAACATGTTTTAACATATTTTGTTAACATTAATTTTTAATTATGTTTAACATTATGTTTAAACAAGGAATATTTTTTCTATGGGAACTATTTTACTTACTTTGATCTCAGTAAAAATACGAAAAGCCATGCTGATTGCAAAAATACAAAATTTGGTTATTTAATAGCCGTTTGTTGAGCTTCAGCTGAATGAGCTCAACAATTATAATTACATTCTTGTGCCTACGTATTCACAATGCTGGTTAATTCCAAGGAATATGTATCTCTGCAATTTTTTTCAAAAGCGCAGATCACAAAAAATATTTGCCTGCTAAAAATGCCCATTTTATTTCATTTTTTATAAGCCTCACTAACATAATTAAAGTCCAAGATGAAAAATACACGCTGTTTGGAGTAAAATATCGGTGTGAACATGTTTCTGTGTCATCAATGTCATTGCATGTGTGTATAATCCCGTTAATTTACCGTTCCCTTACAATGGACAAATTTAATGAGACAAAAAAATTTTACATGATTTTTCATAGGGATGCAGCGAAAAGCTTTTCTTCTACAGAATCTTCTGTTTCCAAAAAAAAAAAATATTGTGTCACTGTACCTCGAGAGAGGAAAATGGGAAATGCAAAATATTTTTCTCACGTCTTGCACTTCCACCATTTGTTTTTTTTCTTTCTCTCACATGTCCGTGAAGAATCTTTGTAAAGGGGAAAATGTGCGTCAGAACAGAGATTTTTGTCTTCTGAAGCGTGAGCGGAATATTGCGGGGATGCGCGTTAATTTGTCTCCGATTGACTGCTTGCGTTAAACTGTCAGCTTTCTGCAACGTCTTTCCTGCATTTTTCGTCTCTTTTTGTTGTCGTCTTCCACCTTTTCTATTTCCCCCTTATTTTGCCCATCTTCTCTATCTTTTCTTTCTCTAGTTCTATCTTTCTTTTTTTCTCTTTCTCTCTCCTTTTTTTCTCTCTTGTTCTCTCCTCTCTTTTTTCTCTCTTGTTCTCTCTTCTCTTTTTACTCTCTAGTTCTCTCTTCTCTTTTTTATCTCTAATTATCTCTTCTCTTTTTTATCTCTAGTTCTCTTTGCTGTTTATTTTTTCTTTCTCTAGTCTTGTCTTTGCTTTTTCCTATCTTGTGTTTATTTTTTCTCTCTAGTTCTCTCTTCTCTTTATTTTTTCTCTAATTCTTTTTGTTTCTCTCTAATTCTCTCTTCTCTTTTTTTCTCTAATTCTCTTTCTTTGTTTCTCTCTAATTCTCTCTTCTCATTATTTTTTCTTTAATTCTCATTCTTTTTTCTCTCAAATTTTCTCTTGTTTCTTTTCTCTGTAATTATCTCCTCTCACCCTCTTCTGGCTTTCTTTCTCTTTTCTCTCTTTTGTTGTCTCCCTTTCACTTCGCTCCTTTTTCTTCGGTTCTTCCCTGCCTTGAATTTTTCCCAGAGTAATTTCTTGTCGACTGTCGTGCCTGATTTTTCTCTCTATAAATTTCTCTCTCTCCCTCTCTTTCTCTTCTGTCGTTTCTCGTTTCTATGTATAACGTTAATTCCAATGCAATCCTTTGCTCCCTTCATAACGGCCCTCTCAAAACACTTGTGACGCATTTTATTTGGCATGAACAAGCCCTACAAGTTTTATTGCTTTCCTCCCCCCCCCCAAAAAAAATGTGAGAACGGTACCGGGAAATTATAATGTACTTTTGTTGTACAGTTGTCTGAAAGTTTTTTTTTTATTTCCTAAAAATTGAACAAATAAAAATCCTTTCCATCTCCCCTACAGCGTCGTCACATCCGTGTCGGTGGTTCAAGGAAATGAAGAGAATGTCAACATTACCACCCCCACCCCCCCGGCATCCTCGGGGGTAGAAACAACGTCAGAGTCCCTCCTACCCACGAGCACCCTCGGCCCAAAGCCCCAGGGCGTTGCTGGGGTCATCGCCACCCTCCGGGACATTGTCGAGAAGGAGCAAATGAAGCATGATCAAGGGAAATCCAGCTCTCAGATCATAAAACGTCCTCTGGCCCCTCCTCCACCCCAACCCCCGACGCACCCCCTCCAAATCCCCGACGAGGAGAGTCCCGCCCTCTCCCGGCTGGACGAGGAGTCCCTGGAGGATGACGACGATGATGATGAGGACGATGAGGAAGATGATGATGATGAGGCGGAGGATTTCGTGGAGGTGACTCTCGCATCCCCCACAGCCCCTCCCAAATCCCAGGTGGACACCCTTAAGGACGGTCAAAGTGCGGAGAATGACACGGCCACTTCTGCGGAGGTCAACGAGGCCATTCACAAGATCTCCGTGGCCGTTTTGAAGCCCAGCAAAAATGATGGGGGGAAGAAGAAGCCGATCGAGAATATCGTGACGGATGTCCTATCGTCCATTAATGATGCCAGGAACGCCACAGCCTCCACCGCAGCTCCGACGGCCGTGACGACGCCCTTGACGACAACCACAATGGCGGTCGTGACAATGAAAACGGCCAGGTCCTTATAAATACATTTTTATACGTATACAGTGGAGTCTCTCTATAGCAACTCTGAGGGAAGGGCGCTAAATATTGTTAATTCTCATATATTGTTATATTGTTGTCAAAAATATTGTCAATTCTCTCTATAACGGACCTCCTTATAACGGTTTTCGCACTATAACGGTGTTCACAAACCTACCCGAGACCATTTCAGTGCTAAAATCTTCGTCTGTAAGGGTTATTTTATATCGGTTTTTTCGTCATACCGGGGAAGCTCTGAATCCCCGACCAATAAATGTCTTTTGCTATAACGGTTTTAGGCCACGCCCACACATGTTATATCGGCTTTTTAAAATTTCTGAATCCCGGCAATAAATTTCTTTTTGCTATAACAGTTTTAGGCCACACCATCACACGATATGCCGGTTTTTTGATAATTTCGAATGCCTCGCCATTGAAGCCGTTTTTTAACGGTTTTCCTTATACCGGTTATTCGTTATAACAGTTTTTCTGGCTGCTTTTTGCTAAACCGTTATAGACAGAATTGACTGTACATGGAAAAGTTATTTTATAGAACATTAAATATGCACCTTCGATGTACGAGGGGCTGGGAACAAAATGTTGTTACAGAGAAATGTTGTTATAAAGAGACTTGTTATAGAGAGACTCCACTGTATCCACTATTTTATGTTTGTTTATGGAAACCAATACATATGTATCCCTTCCAAGAAAGGATACATATGTAAACCCCCTAAACTTTATGATACAACAATGCAACAATGCTGCAAAATAGAAATAGTATGTTTCCAATGATGAATTTTATTGCAAATCCAGGCAAAATATTCCCGTTCAGATGAAACACAAATTGGCCAAGTTTTAGCTAGTTTTTCGCGGAAAGTTCAAAAATGGGAATTTTGGACGAAATTAATATTTTTTATAATATCATCAAAAATTCCAAATAAAAACAATTTTTAAGCTAATTAATGTCTTAAAATTTATGAAAAACAACTTTTGGGAGCTTTGCAATTGATTGCTTAAAAAATAATTCTAATATTTTCGCCCTAAGAGTGTGCCGAACTGCTGCGTGAACGTGTTTGTGAGCCATTTAGTCACTTGTCAGAATTGCTGTATTAATCATTTTATTGAACCATTCAGAAGTGTTTTTACTTAATTCAGCATTAAGTTTTCGCTATAGAAACAAGTTGTGCAAATTTATTTTGGTCCGTGAAGGCAGAACCTAGTGTCGATTTAACTGAAAAAATTATTATTATTATTCTTGGACTTGGCGCGGAAAACCGGCCATAACTTGGCCAATTCGCGTTTGGTCTTAATGGAAATATTTTTTCTAGATCCAAAATAAAATTCTGCATGACAAGCATGTTTTTTATATTTTGCAGCAACGTTGCATCATATTGTTTAGGGGGCCACATCGTTTCTTGGAATCCTATATACTCTGTTGGATTTGCCAATAAAGTAATTACAATTACAATTACAGGTCAACCACCACCAGATTGCCCTCCACCACCGCCCCCATCAGTCTCACGACGCCCCGGAATACGCCCGTCCTCGTCAGCCTCCATAAACAGTCCACGCCGGGCCGAACGGACCTGCGCACCACCACGAGGCCGACCTCGACCATGAAGAATAAGAAGCCCATGACAAATGTGAAGATTACGTCCACGAAAATCCATGGAGTTCATGCGGACGACAATCTCACGTTGGAGTCTGAGACGGAGGAAGAGTTTTTTATGGATGAACGCACCCCCACCACAACCACGATGAATTACTTTGAGAGGACCAAACCCACGAAATCTCCATTTGCGGGGAGCAATAATAGGAACAAGCCGAATATGAGCGGGAGTAGTAGTAATAGACCCACGGATTTCTATGATGACGAGATTTTTGGATATGACCCCTATCAAACCTTCCTCCATGGGGTCTATGTCCCCGTCGTGGAGGTCAATGACGAGGACAGGGAGAGTGGCTCTTCCGTTAATGGTGAGTTATTGCTACTGATCTTGGGGGACATTTTAAATTACATGTTTTCATGTCATTTTTATTTTTGAATTAATATTTATATCGTCGCTTAAGTGTAAAAATTGACTATCGTACATAAGGATTCTATATGGCTTGGTCAGTTTTGATACTGAAAAGACGATATATTGCTTTACAAAAAAACTCATATGTAATATATATTATCAAACAATTTTCAAACGTTTATTTGGAAATATATAGTTATATTTGCGCCAAATTTTGAACGAAAACGCTTTTCGTTTCCGTCATTTAATTTTTATTTTATGAATATAAGATGTTGGGGCCAACAGTTTCCAGTTTCTAGCAAATTTCGCGAAAGAAACTTACTATATAAATGGTTATTCGTAAATTTAGAAAGTCAAACTTAAAGCAAGGAATTGCAGTCAAATTGCTCAGTTAGTTTGGTTTATGTAAAAAATGTATCAGAAATAATACGAATGTGGTTATTAAAAATTTACTTTACAATTTATTTCAAATTTTGAGATATTCCAAGCGACATTTAAATTCCAAATGTCTGCCGTGAGTTTTTGACAGTTTTAATTCAATATTTCACAGTTTGTTGATTTTCATATGTTACGTTGAACTATTTTACTGTTGCTATTTTAAAAACTTTCTGGAAAAATTTTAATACTCAAATTTTGGAATTTTCCAATGGAATTTGGAATAAAACCATTTTTGCTTGAATTTTGAGTGTATATTCGAAATGTGAATCGGAAATTTCTCCGAAAATGTGAATCGGAAATTTCTCTGAAAAGTCGATTCGTAAATTTCTCTGAAAAGGCGATTCGTAAATTTCTCTTACAATATACAATACAATTCGGAAATTCCCCCGAAAATGCGATTCAAATATTTCCCTGAATATGCAATTCAGATATTGCCCTGAAAAGGCGAGTTGTAAATTTCTCCGAAAAGGCAAGTTGTAAATTTCTTCGAAAATGCAATTCGGAAATTTCTCCGAAAATGCAACTCGGAAATTTCTTGAAATTTTGCAGCAATAATCTGTGCAAAAATACTTTATAAAAGAAATTTTCCTTCACTCTTCTTGCAGATGCTTTCATGATCCCAACGACGACGTTCCTGCCACCTCGCTACCCAAGTCATCAGCATT
>JAQGBT010007670.1:0-10705 GCA_034698585.1 Disparrhopalites patrizii
GAAAATTTTTACAAACAAATTTTGTCAAGGGGGCGTTTATCCAAAAAATTCGTACATCGAAATTTTGTCAAAAGCATTGCCGTAAGTGTACACATATTTCGATAATAATTCTAACTATTTTCACGGAGGAAATTTGAAAACAAGGGAAGGTTTTGTCATTGCGTGCTATTTCCCTTCAAACAGTTTATCTAAATACTCATGTTTTTGGCTAATTCCGAGATTGACAAATATACAATTAATTATGTCTCTCGTTTTGTTTGTAATAAACTAAGTGGGACGAAGGATGAACGAGATTTACGACTAATACCAATTAAATCACAATTACTGTACCTGAAGCCCCAAATATAGCCAGGACAAAGGTCGCGGTACAAAATTTCATGACTCCTATCTTGGGCATGTTACTCCAGCAATTTCTTCCACGGAAAGTTGCTCTTTAAACTGGTAAATGAACATTCTGAAACCTAATAGCAGCTTTCATATTTTCTCGTAATTATTGTCACCTGCTCCCAACCAATAATTGCCTCTTGCCATTAAAACTTCATGTCAAGTGCTTCCGTAAATTTACCTTTACAATATTTTGCCAGAACCATTAATCTGATTGTGGTTCAAAATTTCAAGCATCTCCTCAACGTATCGATTGAATCTCTCTACAAATGATAAGGAGGATCCACAATAATTTTCAAAAGGTGGCAATCTGCATGCCGTATACAGTGGACTTTCTCTATAACAACTCTCCTTATAAGGACTTTTTCTCTATAACAACTTCATTTTTCAGCTCTTCGTATATGTGAAGTATACATATTAAATGTTCCATGTAACAACTTTTCAATATAACAACCAATTCTGTCCTTCCCTTCAGGATTGTTATAGAGAGAGTCCACTGTAGTGGTGTACCTTTTGAAATAATTGCGGCAAACAAGCCACAAAATATGATCAAAAATGCGGTTAAAACACATTTATTCCGTACATGCTTAACTTTATATAACACTTTGCACCAGGAACTAGCCCGAAAAACAAATTAAGCATCTGGGATTCGCCAGGACAGTAGTGGGACTTCATAGGCGTCCTTCATAATAATTTTGCCATAGCTACAAACGAGAAATTACGTTGTTTTGTGTGCTTTTCAGCGACTAAATAGCAGCAAAACGTATATGTAATATGCATTTCCATGCTTACCTTCTCCCGATAATATTCCCAATAATTGCGAATGCCTTCCTCAAAGGGGAATTACCATCAGAAATAATCAAGGCGGATTCCTACCAAAGAGGGCCCCCACAATTCCTTGATGTTACCCGAAGGGCCCTGACGTCGGACATTGGCGCTTTGCTTCAGGAATTCTCCCATTGCATAATACACATTCTGGAATTTACCACCGAACTAGTATTCTACCGGGAAACTTCGGAGTATGTACCGTTGGTAATCACCCGAGCGAGAAATCCTTGGTATTATTTCATAAACGAGGACACAAGAGATGATCTTCGTCCCCAGAGATTTTGGTTTCTCAATTGTCACCTGGACATACTAGTCATATCCAACGTGACGAATCATTTCGGGAAGTCCCTGAAGAACTTACGGCAGTTTCTGTTAATGTCCAAGAATCACCTCCTTACCAAAGACCCGCTCTGGGGGGAAAAGTCCACCTCCTCCAGGAGGATGATGGCTATCTTGACCCAACAGTGGAGGCACATTCGAGGTTCTGGTGAGCACCAGACGTTTATTAGGCAAGTTGGAATGGAGCGTTTCCCCGTCCTGGTATTCGTGATCGCCATCAAAACTTACAGGCAGAAGGGCCGGACATTCCAGCGCCTCTATATTTCCAAGTGGACATTCGTATGTTGGTATTGCTTCCCAAAACCCCCGGAAAGACTGAGAAATTTGAAGGACAAAATTCCGGGATCGACAAATTTCGAACCGTCGTCCTACGCCGCCTTCGCAGAACTCATGCGCCATGATACTCGCGATGGCCGGAATATCTGCTGGAGACACAAACCCGGGAAAACGGAACTCCCTTGGACAACGCCTTGGGAGCGGAATATGGCATTAGCTGGTATTCCAAAACGGAATTCCGTTGAGGCTCTCACGAAGAGTGGTCTCAGCTTCATGGAAAGGATAGAGCTCCATCTCGGCACGTTGTTCAATTACTCCGGCGCTCAGTGGGACGAAGTAACGTCAGCGACGCGGAAAAAGAGCCAGGTTTGCTCTCCACAGGCAACATTTTTGACGGAGTACATCAGACACGAGCCGAAAAATCTGTTCAGCCAAATCGTGTTTATCGACTACTACCAGAAGCCCTACAATTTCATCACCGCGGATGGAGTCAGCACCCTCCAGGATTTGAATGTTCTGGTGCGTCCCTTCCAAAGTAACGTGTGGCTCCTCCTGGCACTTACTCTCAGTTTTGGAACAGCCATCGGAATATTTGCTGGAACCAAAATCTGCACCTGGAACAATTTCCTCCGTCACAACCTGAGCTTGACTCTGGATCAAAGTAGTAATTGTGTGAAGGAAATAACTCGGGAAGGTCCAGGTAAGATCCTGTACTTTGCGGCTATGCTCTTTGGGCTGATGATTGTCGCCTGTTTGTACAAGGCGGAGACTAAATCCGACTCCACGGCGCTGGATAGGAAGGCCATGCGATGGCGTTACTTGTCCGAGCTGGTGGATTTCCAGTTCTTCGGGGTCGTCCCTAACCGCCACTGTGAGTATCTGGAGGAATTACGGGGGGACGAGAGCCTCCTGGAGACGAACTGGGTGGATGACCTCTGTCTTCATAAATTGACGCGCATACAGAACGAGAATTGTGCTTTTTATTTCGATGCCACGAACAAGTACGAGCGACTGAAAAAGGAACACCGAAATCGGTCTTTCGTTCATGTTTTGTATAAAATCCGAATTAAAATGAAATACGTCTGCGAGCAGGAACTCCCGAAGCTCATTCATCGGAACTTATCCCAGCCTCAAACCGCCCTCGTCATTCAGGAGAAGGACTTCCCCCAGACTTGGAAATTTTTCGCCGAGGCAGAAAGACGGATTAAGTCCACGGCAAAGCGAGTGGTGCTCTTTCATCATAATCATGGCATCAAAGACCCCTTTTTGACCCGAGAACATTTCTATGAGGTAGAGAATGAGCACAGTCGCGTGCATAAAAACGTGCTGGTGGAGGGGCTGAGGACATTATTGGAGCGAGGAATTTATAGCTACTGGTGTCGATGGACGGCGGAAGGACTGAAGGACAGAGAGGAAAAAGGGAGGCAGGCTGAGAAGGACAGGAGCGATCAGGTTAAAACTTCACCCTTGTCCCTTCGAAACCCGGACGTACCAATCATGTTGGACGTCCTCAGGTACGGGTGGACGTTGTGTGGTGTGTATTTTCTTCTGGAAGTCATAACTATGCGGTATTGATCATACGTTAGAAGGTCCATACTTACATTGGTATCAAAATGAGGAGAAAATAGCCCGAAAGCAGCAAGTACATATTTTGAGGTAGAGAAGCCAGATTCACGGTAGAAGTAGATATAATAATGGTAAAAGCATAATAAATGAACATAATGCAAAAGAAGAATAAATGCACATAGGGCAAAAGCAGGATAAATATACTTAAAAATAAATTATAAAGGAGGGAAGCTGCTGGTAATAAAATAAATAGAAATAAAATAAAGGAAAAGCGAAGATGAGAACAGTGAGCAACTCAAGACTTTATTATAGTCTGAGCGCCATGAAAACCCGCCTGAAGAGAATGACAATCTGTCCGAGCAAGCTCAGATCACACATAGGCATTGCTTCAATATATTTAATTATTATTAATGATTATTATTGGAAGTCCACCATGACGACGAGAGCAAATGGGGCATTTCCTCACCATATATCGGCCGGAATAAATTTTGTACCACAAATCACATAATAATTTGGTAACGTTCGTTTTGCTGTTTTAATTTATGTTTAGATCTAATTCGGTTTTATGAGCGTCTCAATAGATAAACGAAAGAACATTTTGTAAACAGGTGAAATTGTATTTGACAAGATTCGTTCAGAAATTTTTCTGGAGACAATTTATTCAAAAGACCTCTTTGACAAAATTCGTTCCATGCCTTTGGACAAGGGGATTCTTTGTGGACCTTCTATTAACAAAGCCATTTAGCAAAAGAATTCTTTCTATACTTCGTTTTGGCAGCATTTTGTTCTGAAATTTGCTTTGCCATTTATTTTAAATCGAAATAAACTTTGGACAACCGAATCATAAACTTTCTATTGACGAAATTTGTTCAAGCTATAAGCCTATTAAATATAGAATTTCTTTTAAACGTCGCATTGACAGCGTTTATTCTAAAATGTTCTTTCACATTTGTTTTGAATGTAATAAGAACTTTGGACAACAGAATTCTAAATTTTCCATTGACAAAATTTGTTCTAACAATAAGTCTGTTAACTACAAAGAATTATTTTTTAACAGCACATCGACAACGTATTTGCTCTAAAATTTTCTTTGACATTTATTTTAAATAAAATAACTTTGGACAACACAATTCTAAACTTTCGATTGACAAAATTTGTTCTAACTATAAGTCTGTCTATGTACTAAATAATTCTTCTTAAACAACGCAATGATTATATACTTGTTCTAAATTTTTTTACATTCATTTTAAATTGATAAATGATATAGATTCGGACAACAGAATTCTATTTCGAGTGACAAAATTTATTTTAAGCCTTTAAACAATAGAATTCTTCCAAAACATCGCATGATAAAATTTGCTCTGAAAGTTGTCTTTGATATTTATTTCAAACATTTATAACAAAATTTGTAAATCGAAAAACGCAATGCGATCCCCGACGGGAACAATTTCTGTGGTCCGCTATGGAGTCTTTGTCGTGCTTTGTCCGCAATCAATTTATCTTCAGGATGTCTTCAGCAGGAATTTCCTCAGCAAGTATTTTCGTATAAAGCGGACGGGCCAGGAAAGGAGATGCAAAGCCTTCTCAGGGAATTGGGTACTAGTCAAAATGGAGTGCCAATCATTATTACAAAACTAAACCGAAACTCCATCCGTACCCGAACCACTGAAAGATTGCACTACTTCCTGTACCATCCCAGCAACAATGATTTGACCCTCGTGTCATCTGGAACAATTTTGGTCGGCATATGGGACGAATCTAAATTATTATGGCACAATTTTTCCTTTCAATTTTTCTATTTTTTCCTGTTTGTGCTACCCCAAATTTAGAAATTGATTTTTGTATTTACTTGCAAATGGCTGCTATTTGCAATCCATTCGAAAACGTTTTTGCATTTACTATGGTATAAATACTAAATACATATCTCCCACCTTTCTAACATTATATGTTTTCTATATCTATGCGTGTTTACATCTTGATATGGTACAATATTTATATTAAAAAAATGTCGCAACTCTGGCAACACTGATATAGACAGCCAAATTCAGCTTTATCATTATCAAAAATATACATCTTTAATATATTAAAGGCGTATATTTTTGATTTTTGAAATAAAAAATGTTTTTGATAAAACATTTTTTGGGGTTTATTCAACAACTTTTTATTTTTTTTATTTTTTTGTCAAGGAAATTTTTAAAAATTGTACGTTTCAAACAAATTTTTGTTGTACAAAACGCACCCATTGTTTAAGCTTTTAAGCATAAAACATTAGACATAAAATGAATGTAGAAATAAAACATACATTTTCTGTGTGAGATGCATCAAATCCCGTTTGTGATGTTTTAAATCATAAAAACTCCAAAAAAACTTCACTTCCCATTTTTCTTGGCATACATAAAAAATTGCTTTCGTCGTAGAAGAATTTCGGGACCACAAAAGGCATTGATATATTCTCAGAACAAACGGAGAAAGTTGCATAGCAAAAGGAAATACCAAAATGTTATATTCAAATAAAATATAATAGAGCCTATATATATATAGATACAGTGGAGTCTCTCTATAACAAGTGTCTTTACAACAACATTTCCATATAACAACATTATTTTTTCCGCCTTTCGTATATGTAAAGCACATATTTTATGTTCAATATAGCAACATTTCCTTGTCACAATTTTTTTTTCTTCCCTTCAGTGTTGTTATAGAGAGACTCCACTGTATACATAATCATTCAAAGGAATAATATGCAAAATGCCTTAATAAACGAATACGGAGGAAAGCGTAACAGTTGCATAAGAAATTTACCATCCGAAATAAGATAAAAGCCAATTTGTTCACAGCGGAGAAAGCTACCTGGGATCGGGTGACTTCCCAAAATAAGTAGATACCTGCATACGTGATCCAATTGTGTCCTCCTTCCGTATAATCATATGAGCCTTGAGACTCCCTACACAATCCTCTGGAGAGACAAAGTCTGGACAGTCTGGAGCAACATGTTGGTGGCTTTGATTTGGCTCAGGTAAACTCCAAGCACATGCGTCTTTCCTTGGCTTTCCCCATAACATTTATATACTCACCTTTCCCATGGGTTTATTTCCCATGGATTAATTTCCCTTTTATCATAGCTTCCTGTGTCTCTAACAGGATTTCCGTGGTGTGACAGTAGCCAGGAGAGAAAGAGGGAGAGATGAAGAGTCGTTAATAGAGTTTGTATATGAGATCCAGCTACTTCACACGAATTCAATCGATATCCCCATGGAGATGGGACTCCCGACTGGAAAAAGATCTTCCTACTTTTCTCTCTCTCTCTCTCTCTCTCTCTCTCTCTCTCTTTCTCTCTCTTATTCCATCTCTTCCCATTACCAAGTGCTTCTTCTCATCGTTGAGTGCCCTGGAGTAGTGCTTTCTTTCCTTTCCCTCCAATTCCCTCCGGGATTATGTGCTCATCTCCTCCCGAATCCTTCCCCTCTTCAACCTGTGGAGTGCTGAAGAAAGTTTGGTTATGTAGTATTTATTCAGGGGGGGGAATTTCAGCTATTTTCTACCCTTACGTCATACTTTCTATACTCGGACGTGAGAATGATTGAAGAAAATGGCCATATTCGTATTTATGAGATAAATTTAGAAATTGGCACAACACCAGAGGAAAATTTGTAGGACTTTAGAATAATTATATAAATATTTAGCGTCAGTGTCATTATTAAAAAAGCAAATCTGAACAAAATTCAGAGGAAAGTATGTAGGAGTTTAGATTAATCTTTATGCATATTGTGACGTTAATGTCATTATTAAACAATTTGCAAATTGGTACAAACGTCAGAGAAATAACATTTTTTGATTAAATAGATTTTTTGACAAAATTTGTAGAAACATTTGAATATGTATAAAAAACAATCTACAATTTGGCGCCAAGCCCTGAAAAATTTGTGATGTTAATCATAATTTTGAAAAAAAATCGTATTTATAAAAAGAATCTGCATTTTGGCGTTAAACGGAGAAATTTTGTTTCTTTGAAAATTGACTTTGAAAATAGGATTTAAAATATTTTTATTTGTTGCTGGAATTTATGGTTATTAAGGAGAGCGTCGGATCCTGATTTTGCTCTGCCTCAAATGGCGACCTGTTGTTGCAAAAAAGGAAAGAAAGGAGATTTTTCTTACCTGATAGAACCTTGAAAGAAAATTTCTCAAAAATGTTTCTTCGTTGATTGGATCAATTACAATCGAACGGAAGCAATGTCGACACACTTCCGTAACAAAACAAAATATTCCCACCTGCAAAAACAAGGTGCTGTGGGTGAATGAAGAAGATGGAATGACGCCGAGGAGGCTACGAGGGATCATTACGTACCTTTTTGTTGTAGGAGTTGAGCAACATCTGCATCTCTCTCCGTGTTTCCTTTCTCTTTCGAGCCGCCTTCCGACTTTCTTCCGGCAACTCCCGACAGACACACAGAATCCTACAAGTGTATACACCAAATAACATACGATGCTCTTCCTCGTGTTATTAGACGGAGGCTCTATCTATAACTATAATATATGTATGCTTCGGTGTTCTAATTATGTAATGACCGATGGAAAGGACGTCGTCCAGGAATATGGGTAAAGAGGAGCAATCGACCAACCGCATAAATTTGGGTGTGTCTTACAATATTAAAAAAAACAAGACTTCGAGCAAATTATTATTCGTGGTTAAACAGCACAGCGTTTTTTTAAATGGTATCATTTTTAATATTGTGATGGCCAAAATTTTTGTGACCGAATTTTTGAACAGCAACATTGAAGTTTGCATGGCATGCATACACAATTGAATCAGGTGCACTCGATAAGGCACATTCATAAATACAGGAGCAAACATTTGGCATGATGGACGATAAAATGTAGCTACATATGTACCTATGTATAATAAATATTTATGTAAAACATTTTATGTAATGCTTTTAAACTCTTGTATCAAAAGTTCAAACACTGTCACAGATTGCTAGTTTCATAGTACGAACAGATTTTACGGAGATGACTGATAATATATAGAAAAATATTTGCATATTGACAAGCGTATACATTTTTCTCGTACATGGTTTCAATAACGTCTCTCGTTTTCAATTGAGTGAATTTAGCATTCCATTATAATCATTGCATATCACCATTGTTCTCTTTCATGATTAAGGCATCATATTTGTATTCATATAATTAACAAACTATAGGTAAAATTGTGCATACTGTATTCGTATTCAAATACTGAGTTTTTGAATCCATTAAATTATAGGTGCATATATGTATACATACTGCAGTATAGGAATTGCAGTGCAGCGTATTGCAGAGCAGTTCTCAATAACAAGAATAACATTCCAAACTGCTAATTACATATACTTTGTACTAATTATAGTAATTATTACTTTCATAAGCGTTGTGACTTCGGTGCGCTCAAGTTATTGGACGAAACAGTACCAGTGGTACTGGCATTCATTGCAATGGACTTTGAGTAGCTTATACAAATGCTTACAGCTTTTGTTTTGACGTAATTTGTGTATATATAATATCTATATCTACATATATTTTGTGTATACATACGTATTTCATGGGGTCATTACAACAGTAAACCGTGGGATCAGTAATAAAATAACATTTATCTGTAACTTTGAAAAGTCAGATACATAAAAAGGAACCAGCACCCAACAAATAAAAATATATAAATCCTTCTCGACAAAATAAATCAACGAAAACAAAAACTAAATGAATCAGCTGCCACCAGCACAATGAAGGGCAAACCGTAATTTAGAGCCAAATAATTTAGCTTCACACCTCGCGAAAACAAAATATACGAATGCGTTTCGTTGACAAAGAATCGAATTTGATCATCTTCATGCATGCAAGCGCTAATTCACAAAGTGAGCATCTCCATTGTCCTTAAGGCACGAAGTGACAATCTCCGATGGAAAGCACAATTAGTCACTTCGTGCATACAGAAGCATCGAAGATAAGCACCTTGTGAATTAATGCACGCTGCAAAGGGTCACATTTGATTCTTCACCGACGATAATTAATCTAAAAAAAACAACAAATAACAAAACGCTACTAATTTTGCAGGTGGGCCTACATTTGAACACAATAAAGTTGTGATGAAGAACTGAAACAATTGCGTGCCATGCGGGTACAAAACACGCCAACATAACGGTATAAAATAACAAAGATTAACATAAATATAATAATATAAAGAGGGCCCAAAACTTTGTACAATGTGATTATTTCTACTTTCGGTAGTCGACGGTCCAAGCTGACATGGCGTAAATATAGGAACATGAGAACGAAAACACATTCGTCCTTTTTATGACCGCAATCGTGACATTTCATTGTATTTCTTCCTATATTATTCCTTCTTCTGACTTTCCAATTCGCTGGCAGGCAAGTAGAAGATGTTCCAAGCAATCGCAAAAATCATGAGCACGACAAAGATTGAAAGGCAGATCATGGACACGATCTTTTCCCATTTCAACTTCTTCAAATTCCGCAGTACGACTACTCCTACCAGGAGTCCAGCCACAGCTCCGGCTAAATGCGCCACGTAGCCCACCTTCAGAGTTTAGAATAAAATAAAATATTGAAGGCTAATTATACCTACATATTTACTATGTCAATGAGTAATTAGTAGTGTCCAGTCCACTGCGAGTAGCTAAAGTAAGCTGCATCCGTGCAAGCACATATACGAGCATAGAATATTTGAATGTACTTATATCTATATCAGGTAAATATGCAATATGAAACCAGAATAAGGTCCAAACTTCTATTCGCTTACATTTGTTGACACGCCGGCGTAACGGTAGTAAACGGCAACACCAATGTCCGACACAGCAAATATACCAAACGCCAGTACCCGCACAACAGCAAATTCCATTTCCGCCCAATTCTGTCGATTAGATAACAAAACCACTTTTACAAGATTGTACTAATTTTTAAGTGCTTAGTTGCTTAGACACAAGAGCTGATACAAGCATTGCATTATGTAAGATGCAAAAGTGTACTCAAAAAAATTAATATTTTAAACTCACCAAGACAACACTAGCAATGTGAGCAGCAATAAGGGCATACACTCCTCCAGAGGCTCCAGCCAAGTACACGCTTGGATCAGTGATGGATGTCCCAAGGGAGCCAGCAATGACACCAGCAATGTATACAATAAGAATCCGCCACCAATTATGCACAATCTCTAATGGGATTCCAAGAACAAGCTGGACCAAGACGTTGAATGTTATGTGCATGTATCTATACAAACGAACAAGATGTATGTGCATAATTAACCATAGTTATAACTCCAATTT
>JAQGBT010007671.1:0-10702 GCA_034698585.1 Disparrhopalites patrizii
TAAGAAGAATTTAAAAAAATAATTAAGAAAACTTTTTTAAATTAATTAAGAAGAATTTAAAAAAATAATTAAGAAAACTTTTTTAAATTAATTAAGAAGAATTTAAAAAAATAATTAAGAAAAATTTTAAAAATTAATTAAGAAGAATTTAAAAAAATAATTACGAATTTAAAAAATTAATTAAGAAGAATTTAAAAAATTAATTAGGAATTTAAAAAATTAATTAGGAATTTAAAGAATTAATTAGGAATTTAAAAAATTAATTAGGAATTTAAAGAATTAATTAGGAATTTAAAGAATTAATTAGGAATTTAAAAAATTAATTAGGAATTTAAAAAATTAATTAGGAATTTAAAAAATTAATTAAGAAGATTTAAAAAAATACTGTATTTTCTAGATTTTTTTTGAAAAATCGTGTCCCACATGAAACTGAAGTTCGTTGACCTTCCTCTCCGCCAACTTGTCCGTACCAAACAATTTAATGTAGTCCTGGAATCGACCCACGACCTTGCCCGTGCTGCACTGATAGATCCCGTGGGAGAGCCAGGCGAGGGTGAAGAGGAGGACCTCGATGAAGATGACGATGAGGGTGAAGATCATGATCTTCTTCTTGAGGAAATGGAAGACAGCACTCCATTGGAAGAAGCAGAAGACCATGTCCATGACGGCGATGAACATGATGGTGATACCCACCCAATTCAAGGGAATCGGCGTATGCTTCAGCCCGCTCTCCTCAAAGTTAATCTCCGGCTTGTTCACGTACGTCAAATTGTCATGGATGGGGTTGAGAAAGGATTGGATGGAGGAGTTCCAGCGCATTGTTGTCAGACCCGTGGCAAAGGCGTAGAAGCACAGGATCTGGATTCAATTCCAATTATTAAAACTTGCCCTTCTATAAAAGTTTATGTTCAATTTTTTTCACTTGAAATGTATTAATTACCGATTTGATCCAAAATTATTAGTTCGATTCGTTTCAAACCCCGAATCCCGTCGAAATTCGCAATTCGATCCGATTCATGATCAATGGATTGAATTAAATCATGATTAAAACAATATAAAAAATTATTGTGACACTTTTTTTTTTAACTTTTTGCAAATTTTAAGCATATAATGAAGTATAATAATTTGCCACTTCAAATAAATGCAAGTAACCTGGATATAATATTTACCGTTGATTTTGCTGCAATATTTTGATGATTATTGCTCTGCTACGGAATAATATGCAAACATTTTGTATTAAATAGTGGATCGCATGAACCGAATTTCAGCTAAATTTTATGATCCGAATTATGTCTTGAATCGAATTATTTCTTTCGATTTCGGGTGTCGAATCGAATCAAGTTTTTGAATTGAATCGAAAAATCCTATTCAGAATCGAAAACTCCGATTCAGAATCGAATCGTTGCCATCCCTAAAGGGCCCCATTAAAAAGGATGATTATAGTGAATAAATAACTCACTACTTTCAAGAAGATCAGGACGTTGAAGATGTACTCCGGGATCATTCCCACGGAGACGCTCGTGATGCTGGAATATAACATTATTGTTGAAAATGTTGAATCATAATGAATAATAATGTGTTTGAGGCTAAAAAAAATTTCGGCGGGTTATAATTACTCGGATTCGGGCTCATAATCCCCGTCCAAAGGGACACCCTCTTGCTGCTTCTTGGAGAAGATGGGATCTGTGTCTTCTTTGTGAATCCCTCGATTCCGGACTTGCTGCTCTTCCAGCACCTGCTCATTCCTGGAGAGGAATATGGAGCGGGTTTCCGCCTTGTCGAACAGTTGGTCATCCGATCCCTCGTCCAAAATCAGCCTCCCGCTGATGAACCTCGCCGATGAGGGCTTGTGCATCGTCGGGAGCTCATATTCCATTCCTGTCCTGCTCTTCATCTTGGACACTTTCTATCCAATCAAGGGGCTCCTTAAGTTCAAATGGCTTTTCGTAGTCTTCTCATTCCTGAATTTTTCGGATTTCTCGTACTACTTCTGGGTGAGGCAGATTTTTTACTGGCGCGTGGGCGTGGCTATTTTGCTATATTGATTTGCCTACACAAACACACATTATGAAATGTTGTGTCAAAGTGACAAAATTACACTGTAAAACTGTAAACTGTAATGCAATGTAATACGGCCCGTATTGTATTGTTTATTATGGGATTCCCATTACTATATATGGATGAGTAAACCTTCTAACGGTATCGTTATTACAAAGTTTGAGTTAGAGAGTTCTCGTTCTAACGCCTCATTTTTAGTTTTTTAGCCCAAAGCAAATCGAAAACTTCTTTCTAGACGATTTTCTGTCATTCTAAGTTTGTTTTAGAGACTTTAAGAGCAATTTTTATACTAAATAGGATATAAAGCATAAATTGCACAAACTGAGCATATTTCCAAGAATATTGGGCCAAAAATGGTTAAAAACATATTCTGTAAAGAAGTTTTTTCTACCAGCAAACGCACAAAATTACTTTAATTTGTTGATTTTGAACTCAAAGTCAGCATTTTTTTTAAATCCTACAAAAATTGGCCTAAATTGATAAATAATATCTATGGAAAAAAGCATAATTTTTTCCGGTAAAGGTAATTGTTTAGCAGTTAAAAGCTAAAAGTTGGCTTTCCCTACTCATTTTGCACATATGCTCCGAAAAAGTTATTTATTAGAGCATCTTGTATGAAAAATGAGTTTCCCTTTTTTCGCAGGTATTTCACTTATTTTCCATTCTTATTTTTTGCAAAGAGAAATTAAGGAGAGTCAAATAAAGCACAAATAAAAGGGAGACCAAGGGAGAGCTGAAATAGAGACAAAGGGGATGGATAAGAGAGATGAAAGATATTATAACGATAGAGAAATATAAGAGACAAATAAAGGAGAGATAAAAGATAGACGCATAAAAGAGAGGAAAGAGACAAAGAAGAGAGATAAAGACAGAGAAATGCAAAATACGGAAGTTTCCACCATAAGAAAATTGGACGTCATCAGGGCCCCCCGTGGCATGATTTTGCCCTTGCAAATTTTTTCCAAATTCGGATTTATCCTGTATGTTTGTAACTATTTCTCTCCGATTTTCCTTTTACGTAAGCTGATTCGGTTTTTTGGGTTTGGACAACCTTGTAAGCTATAATTCTTACCAAAAGTAAATCAAAGGAAAAAAGTGGAAATTGAAATTTTTCAAAGCTTACTAAAAAAACCCCGTGCTTACCCTCACTAAAAAAAACCGCATGCTAATACCCATTTAAATTTGCAATTTTTGAATTTTTGAAAAACAGATATTGACCTCATGGTCAACCAGCACAAAATGAAAAGAAATGTCTGGTTCCTTTTATTTTGACCACCCAGTATGTATGTACATATGTACAATATGCATATTTGATAACTGATAACATTCAAAAATCAGTAGTTTGTAGTTCAGTTATCAAATAGATATATGTGCATATTGTACATACCTATGCACATGCTGGGTGTTTAAAATAAAACAAACCAGACATTTTTTTTTCATTTTATGTTGGCTGACCTTGAGGTCCATATCTGTTTTTCAAAAATTCCAAAATTGCAAATTTAATATATACTTTTAATATATAATTTAAAAGTATATTTTTGCCTGACAGCATTGGGACTGATTTTTTTCGAGAATAAAGTATCATTTTGTACCCGCGTACATGATAAATTACTGTATTATTGCATCTATATGTATTACATTACAGTATAATGTACATTATATTAACACCGTCCGCTAAATTGCTTCATAATTATGGAAGACATCTATGTTTGAACTGTGAAGCACTGCTAAATCAATCAACCACTTGGAAAATCCAGCTCCTGCAGTTGTGAACAGCTATTATCATAATTATCTCTATAAATGAGTTGAGATAAATGAATAGTGTTATAATGGGAAAGCCTATCTGTTCAAGCATCAAGTGAGAACAATCGAGTGTCTGTACTACATTGATATGCCCCGACTATATGTACCTACAATGGAATGTATGTACAGCTAAAAATATACCATAATATTTTTATTCCTTTAAATCCTGGAAATACCCGGGAATATAATGAATATGTTGACATAAAGGACAAGTGGACTCAGTATTTATTTATATAATCATATCAATTTCTAGATCAATCCGTGGATAAAGCGTTACGGATTTCCCCGCAATTCAACAAGACGACCTTCTAGGAATTGTTTATGCGTCCAACCGCGCTATCGCAAAACTGAATAATAAAAACAGCAACATACAGTGGTGGACGTTTCACTATAAAAGTCGTGTCTTGTGTCTTCCTCGGAATTATTTAACATCAGACATTTCTGTGTTTCACCAACAAAATGAAACTCCTCGGTCTCGTCCTTTTGGCCGTAATTGCATCCGCCCATGCAATTCCCACAGTCGGCCGCGATGTATGGCACAGTCTTTCCGAAGACAAAACCGTTGACCTTCTCATCTCCTTCAAGAACACGAATTTAGAAGCAATTAGGGAGCAAGCCCTCGCCAAGTCCACCTCAGGACGAACTGCTCGAATCCAGAGCCTTTACAACGGCCTCAAATCCCACTCGGACACCGCCCAGGCCTCCGTCCTCAATTTGCTCCAGGAGAATAAATCCTCCTTCACTCAACTGTGGATAACGAACCAGATCGCCGTGAGGAATGCCGAGGAAAAAGTGATCCGCGGACTCCTGAAAAATCCCCATATTTCCCAGATTGAAAAAGATTTTTCCGTTCCTTTAAGCCAATCCACCGTTCTCCAGGAGGAGCAGCCTGGAGCGGGAGAGCAATGGAATGTCCAGGCCGTGAAGGCCCCAGAAGTGTGGGCGCAGGGACATCGCGGACAGGGCGCCGTCATCGCCCTCATCGACACCGGCGTCCGATACACCCACGAGGCCCTCCGAGATGGCTACCGGGCCGATCACGGCTGGATGGATCCCGTCTCGGACACGACCGAGCCTACGGACGGTCAAGGTCAAGGGACGGTCCTGGCCGGGATTATTGCTGGTCGAACCAACGGGATCGGAGTGGCTCCGGAGGCTCAGTGGATTGCCTGCAGAGGCTGTGGCTCCGCCTCCTGCTCCGTCAGTGCCCTCTTGGCCTGCGGTCAATGGGCCCTGTGCCCCACGAGGTCGAATGGGTCCGACCCACGCTGTGATTTGGCTCCATCGGCCATTAATAGTGGATGGGGCGGTGGGAGTGGGAATAATTTCTACGATGAGGTCCTTAGATCCTGGAAGGAAGCTGGAATTATTGCCCTCTTTGGCGTTGGAGGCTCTGGACAAGGCTGTGGGACTGTCAGTTCTCCGGGAGATTCTCCTTCGGTTGTGGCCACGGCGGCTCTGACGGCTAGCAATCAGGTCAGTAGTTTCTCGGGGACTGGCCCGATTGATGGGAGGATTAAACCGGATATTGCTGCGCCGGGGGCGAGCGTCACGAGTGCTTCTAGTGCGTCCGATACGGGTTATCAAACATTGTCTGGGACCAGTTTGGCTACCCCGCATGTGAGTGGGGTCATTGCCTTGGTCAAAAGCGCGAATCCGGGAGCAAGTTCGGATGAAATTAAGGCTGCCATCTTTGCTGGGGCTCAACCCACGGTCCCTACGAATAGGAATTGTGGGGGGATTCCGGAGACAACTTACCCGAATAACCATGTTGGACATGGAGCCGTTAACGCGGAAGAGGCACTTAAACATCTTTAAAAATATTATTATGTGTATAGATACTATAGATAGACTCCTGACTCCTGAAATTATTCTTGTTATTTCTTATCACGTGATCCTGTATAATATAATACGAAATATAATATTTAATAATAAAATTCATTCCTTTGAAGCATTAATATTCGAAAATTATTTGTTATTTTTATTATTAAACATAATTTATAAATGTTTCACATATAGTAGGGGTGACAACGATTTGATTCTGAATCGGATGTTTCGATTCGATTCATTTCAAATACTGGGAAATTCGATTCACTTCGTTTCAATTCAAATACTGAAAAATTTGATTCGATTCGATTAAAATCAAATCCTGGAAAGTTTGATTCGATTCAATTGAAATAACGAAAAATTTGATCCGATTCGATTCAAATCGATTCAATTCAAATAATGAAAAATTTGATTCGATTCGATTCAATTCAAATAATGAAAAATTTGATTCGATTCGATTCAATTCAAATAATGAAAAATTTGATTCGATTCGATTCAATTCAAATACTGAAAAATTTGATTCGATTCGATTAAAATCAAATCCTGGAAAGTTTGATTCGATTCAATTGAAATAACGAAAAATTTGATCCGATTCGATTCAAATCGATTCAATTCAAATAATGAAAAATTTGATTCGATTCGATTCAATTCAAATAATGAATAATTTGATTCGATTCGATTCAATTCAAATACTGGAAAATTTGTTTCGATTCGATTTAATTCAATTCAAATACTGGAAAATTTGTTTCGATTCGATTTAATTAAATTCAAATACTGATTCAAATACATTTTTGAACCTGCCATGATGGGAAATGTGAAATTAAAAATCGTTTTTTCCAATAAATTTTTGGCGTAAAAATAGGAAAATCCAAAATCCTGAGCATTCTATAGAGACGACTATTACCTAAAATTAAAAAAAAACTGCCTCAAAATCCGTCCACCCCTTGAGTCAGATTCGACAAAACGGATTTCAACAATCCCCAATTTGAGTACGAATTTCAATACCTATACAAAAATGGTCAAATACGGATTGAGTTGAATTTGATTTTATTTGCATGGCCAGGGACACCTAAGATATGCTGAATGGCAGGTTTTTCGCCAACACTTGCAAAACCGGCGAAACTGGCGAATATCCATGCGAAATCCGTCTCACCTCTCCTGGCTCAACGGATTGGCCGAATTTGTTTTAAAACATGTAGTAAATCTAGGACTTAAAAAAATCCCATTTCTCGGCTAACAATGGCCGAAAAAGTGTAATTAAATCGTATTTTTCCAATTTTGGGCGAAAAAAATACGCAATTCGAAAATTTAAAAAAAATCAGTCCGAGAAAATGTCATATTGTGTACAATTAGAGCAATACGGCACTAAATCCTGCTCTGATCCCCGTGGGGGTTCGTCCGGCCCAAGTCAATGACTTTCGCTCCAAGTAATTCCCGCCCGAAAGAATCCTTCCGTACAAAAATCTTGACCCGGCTTTCAAATGCAGCTCTGTATTGATTTGTTCCGAAGGACACGAGGTAGTCTTCACCAAGGCCGATGATCTTCCCGGAAGTCATGTTCCGCGTGTTATTTGAAGTCCACGTCCCACACAAATGTCCATGCTCATATCGTCTCACCCTTGCATTCAGTTCTGCCAGGGAACTTTTGATGGCGAAATCAGCGTACTTTGGACCCACTTTGTGACTACCCTCATTGACAGAGTACTGGACATTGCAGAGGAAATTCACATCCGGAATGTTGGTCATGGCGCAAGTTCGATTCGTCGGTACTCCCACCAATTAACTACTGCGGTCGGGCAGAACCGGCAAAAAATTATCACAAACTATGCTGTTGTTAACAATGTTTTCCCCTTCCACCCATTCCGTGTCATTGTAAATTTTTCCCGCCTGTTCTTGATGATGTCCTCGTTGGATCAGGGATTTCCTTGGAAGGACACGAAGATGTCCACCGAACCCGCTTCTTCCAGAGTGTTCCTTACTTCTGGGTCCACTCTCGAGTCCGCAGCTTGGGTATTTGTTGCTAGTCCAAGGGCTAGTGCAACTGCTAGTAATATCGGGAGATCGGGACAGTCATTATATTATTGTTGTCTTTTGTCTTCATTCGGAAAATTCAAAGAAGCTTTTTAATTATTATTTTTCGATGTTTCTTTGTTTTTAAGTTTGGGTCTGGGTCTGGGCGTCTGGGTGATCGTGATTCGTGATTTCGCGATACGGTATTAACACGTTCTGGCTTCTGGCCGAGATTGTACTCGCATTTTGCAGCCTTTTTCTCACGGTCCAGTCCAGTCAAGACCAAGACCATCAAGAGTCTCAAGGTTCAAGTAAATACTATACATAAAACGAAAACGATACAACAATCGACAATCATAATTACTCAATTATTCATACGTGAAACATACAACGATCAACGGTACAACATACAACCATACAACAGCAACTTCACACAACACCGTACTACCGGGCCCGGGCACCGAGTAAATACATAATAAAAGTTATGTAAATTATCATAATTATTATTTATAAATAAATAATAAATATTATAAATACATAAATCTCCTAACCGCGAAGCGCGACCCTCCAGGCAGCACATTAACACATATGTATATTATACGCCAACCAAGGCGCCAAGGGCCAAGGCAATGAACCTGAACCTGAAGCCATGGCATAATAGATTAAACAGGACAAGCAGAACTTATAGGCAAGCAGAACGACTGAAAACTGAAATAATTACTTTCGGCAAGGAGGAAATAATAAAAAGAGACAAATGGGCGGAACGCGACACGCGACAAGTTTGGACCTGGCATTCTGGTATAGTGGTATTCCTCTCATTTTCTGTCAAATCTTTCTAATTTTTTAAAAACGATTTTTGAAATGTAAAAAAATGACACTGTAATTAATTAAACTGTAATTAAATACTACTATGACTATTTGACTATGCATGTAAAATGTGAACTGTGAGCGTAAACCTGGACCTGGAAGCCTGGAACGCCTGGAAGCCTCAGAAGTAGAAGCCTGGAACCAGTTCTGAATTTCACTGAATAACTGCATGATGTGAGAATGTGAGATTGGTGAGAAGTGAGAAGTGAACTATACAACACTATATACATATACATACTATGAAGTATTGTATGATATGATATGATCTATGATTTTCTATGTATGTACATATCTATGATTTATCAGAAAAACACATGCTTCAATTGTATGTATAATATTAAAGTCAGTCATACTTTCCTATAATAATACATATAATATTCATTATTTTGGATGATGTCATGTCATGATTCATGATATGATGTGGCATTTGGAATAATGACAATAATTGGACAGCTGGACACTCCGGAAGGATTCTCAGTAAGGAATCTCACGAGGTCAAAAGAATAAGAATTCGTGGAAGCGCGGGAGGGAGGCAGGATCGGAGGATGCTTGGAGGAGCCACAAAGAGTGAACATTTCGGATTTCGGAATACTTGAATAAGCTGAGGAAACGAGAGGTTCTTCTGCCACAAAAAATGTCCTGAGGAAGAGGGAGCGGGAGGGAAGGAAGCATCACGTAACAAACAGATTCCAGTTGTTCTTTTCCCGTCCCCAATTTTCCAATCCTCTCATATTCTTTTCCTTGTTAATAGACTCTAAAAAAAACTTAGCTGGATAATTAATCACAATTAATTCTACCTCCAAGGATCTCACATTTCCGTCATTCCGTCCACCCCGTGTAATTCTATCCACCCGACAAAATTCCAAAAAGAAAAAGATGTATTCGATAGTGTCAGTGAATAATGAACCAAAAAAAGTCCACGACCTCCCGAAAATTTTCCCCATCCACCCGAACCGCGTCCCAAGATCGAATCCTGGGTAAGCGTGGCTACAGTCTCGGAGAGTGCATCGGCGAAGGGTCTTACGCCCAAGTATTTTACCAATTCTCACCCATTTTTTATTTCTTATTTCTTGGCGCCCTCTCGCCACAACTCCTTACAATTTACCTGGATTCATTCCCAATGACTACTCTTCCCCATAGGTATTTCAGGCTCAGTTTGCGGATCCGAAGAAGGATTCCAAGGAGTTGAAATTAGCCTGCAAAGTAGTGGACTTCAAACAAGTGTCGAAGAATTTCTCCCAAAAGTTTCTACCCCGAGAAGTGGAGATTCTGAGCAAATTAAATCATCCCTACATCATCCGAGTGCACAGCATCTTGCAAAGAAAGAGCAACTACTTTATCTTCATGGAATACGCCGAGCATGGGGATGTCCTGGATTTTATTTTACAGAATGGCGCCATCAAAGAGTCCCAAGCTCGCATTTGGTTTGGACAGATTTTAAAAGGTATTATATAACTTTTTGAAAACAAGCATAAATGCATTACAGTCGACTCTCTCTATAACGGTTGAGCAAAAAGCATGTACACGTAACCGTTATACAGAATAACCGGTATAGACTATACAAGACAGAAAAACATTTAATGGCGGGGGATTGAAATTAAAAGAAAAATCGGTACATATAGGGAGACAAATATTCGAAGGCGTCTCTAAAGCCATTATAGAGAAGAAGGCTAAACGGCGGGGATTCATAGTGCAAAAACCGTTATAGAGATAGAAGTATGCGAAGGCTCGGCCTAAAACCGTTATAGGGAGAGAGGCTGAATGGTGGGGGATTCAAAGCTTCCCCGTTATACAGAAAAAACTGTAATAGAGAAAGCTGTTGTCGAGAGTGAATTTATTACAGCAGACCTCCCAGGCGTGTTTGTGAAGACCGTTATAGTGCAAAAACCGCTATTTAGCGAGTCGACTGTAATTACTTGTAGGTTACTGCAAAAGAATTGATCTAGTCTGCCATTTAAATATGATTTATATACGATTTACATACGATTTAAATACGATTTAAATACGATTTAAATACGATTTAAATACGATTTAAATACGATTTAAATACGATTTAAATACGATTTAAATACGATTTAAATACGATTTAAATACGATTTAAATACGATTTAAATACGATTTAAATACGATTTAAATA
>JAQGBT010007672.1:0-10701 GCA_034698585.1 Disparrhopalites patrizii
CGAAAGAGAGAAATAAGAGAAAATTAAAGCGAAAGAGAGAAATAAGAGAAAATTAAAGCGAAAGAGAGAAATAAGAGCAAAATACAAGAAAATCAAAGCGAAATAAAAATCAGCGAGAGAAAGTAAATAAGAGCAGAAAAGAAAATAAGTGCGAACGAGAAAATAAGACAGAAAAAGAAAGTAAAAGAGAGAAAGAAAACAAGAGCGAAAGGGGAAAGAGAAGTGAAATAGAAAGCAAGAGCGGAAGAGGAAAGAAAAGTGAAATAGAAAAGCAGAGCGAAAAATAGCAACAGAAAGAAAACGAAAGAGAAAGAAAGAAAACCCAAAGAAATGTAAATAAAAAAGGTATCATTGCCAAATTGTGAAAGAGAAAATACAATCTCGAGTGCAAACAAAAAATTCTCCGCAGAAAAACTTGAAAAGTTCCCCTCTTGATGCATCTCCTTTCCGCATTTACCGTTTTGCAATACTTTCCCCGCCCTTTGCAAGCATCAATTAATTTTATCCACGAACAAGATCCAATCAATGAACATGTATTTCGTCCCTCTCTTAAATACGAGGAACAAGAGTGACCACTTTCCCTCCACCAGTCAAGTTCCTTCAACGATGGCCTTTCCTCATCGAAAAACACTTGGGCAAACCAAAAAAAAAAGTTTCCGTTATTCTTTAACAACTTTGTTCCCCTGCCAATATTGTTCTTTGGATAGAGGTTGCCCCAACAATATATGTACATATACAGATGTATATACGAAAGAACCACGCGGTTGCTTATAAGGACCTTGATAGTCTCAAAAAAGGAATTCATTTCAATTAAAAGAAAATTCTGTGGGAGAGGAAAAAACTGGGCCCCAGAATTATTTTTACATCGGGTAGGTCTTATCTCTTATCAAAAGCCAGAGCAAAACGTGAGGGGAAGAAAAGGATACAAAATAATGCAAAAACTGCAAGGGAAAAAACGTGCACGAATCTTCCAATTTGGGTGAAGGAAACCCCGTAAAAAAGTGCATATCATGCTCAAAGGATTTCTCCCTGGACATTTCCACCCCTCAAAAGGAAGACAAGAATGTGGAGGAAATTAAATTATAGCCAACATTCGTGGCCTTTCTCCATTTGCGGTGGGAAGACGTGTGTACATATATACTTAAGAATACACAGAGAAAGGAACTTTTTTTTTTTTATTCCATCACTTCATTGCTTTCTCTTTCAAGAAGACAGTGCCAACAATTTAAGAAGTGGGAAAAAACAGGAGAAAGCGTGAGAGGGAAATCCCATCTCCAGAGATGAGTGTGTGTCATGCAACCACTAATAAAATGCTATTTATTTCCTCCCATGACCCAGCAGGGACAGATCCATTCTTTCCCTTCCTTTCCCTCCCATTCACACACTTATCCCCATATCAATCTCCCTCCAGAAAACCCGGGGAAATTTTGAATTTTGAAGTCATTTTTCCCGGGGAAAAGTGAATGATAAATATGAATAAAGAATCTCTGAATGTCCCAGGAAAAAGTCCGAAAAAATTATCCCAGAATTACGGAGAGATTTACGTAACATTTGCCCAGACACCAAAAAAAGGATTGGTCCCTTTTTCACACCCGGGAATATTCAAATTACACACACCCCATCACATTGACACACATGAAGCTTTCCCCATAACGATTCCCCCCAAAACATTCCCGGGACACTTGCTTTCCCCCATCAAAATGAGCTTGTACAGACGTAAAAAACTTGGGGAATAAAAATGTTCTTCCAAATCCGAAGAAAAAACGTCTTTTCCAGGGAGTTTTGTTCTATGCCCTTTTATGGGAAGGACTATATAAAATGGAAAAAAATTGCATATAAGTATAAGGAAATAATATGTACATATATGCAAAAAATGTATATTCTTTCACATCCACTTTAATGCCACAGCCCATTCCATGTTTCCCCTCCATTTTGCACGGAGCCTTCCTTTTCACATCCTCCAAAGTCTCCTTCACCTCACCGAGGAATTCTCAAACTGACACAAGTCACACCACGGTGGAAACCTTTCCAGGATCATATATGGATGTTATATCCATCTGTGAACTCATATAAACATGTGTAGACACTTAAACATATAATTTCATGGCATTCCCTCTCCATATATAGGACATTCCTCTCACTGGGTAGATAAATCCTTATAGCTCTTGTTCTTATCAACTGCAATTGTAAAACAATTTTTCCCAGCACTTCCCTGCCAAATCAAATGCTCAGGGGGGAGACAAATCCAAAGGGGAGAGAATATCTGGGGTTGCATTACATACTCCAATGCATTCACATGTCTATAAGTCGGATTTTTATATGGAAAAAACACCCCCTGGTTTTTTTTAGAGGAACGGGAGGAATTCGAACGTTTCCCGAGACGGATGTTGAGGGAGGATGGGCAGGTACAAAGGGGTATAGAAGATATTTCGGGGAGGAAGAAAGGGACGGAAATGGGGAGGATAAAGGGGAAACGAGGAGAAAGCAAACACTCTGAAAAGAGAAACGGCATAGAAAAATATTTAAAAAGACAAGTAGAAGTACAGAAAATAGAAAGACAAAAAAAGGAGAACAAAAGGCTTAAAAAATATTAAAACGGTACAAAAAATAGAAAGACAGTAAAAGAGAGAAAAAGGCACGGAAAAAACTGAACAAAGGTATAAAAAATATCCAGAGAGAAAGAAGCGAGAAAAAGCACATACAAAAATACAAAAAAAGGTGCCAAAATAGAAAGACAGAAAAAAAGAGAGAGAAATAGAAAGCCAGAAAAAATTAGAAAACGTAGAAAGCGAGAAAAAATTAGAAAACGTAGAAAGCGAGAAAAACAACTGAAAACAATAGAAGCCAGAAAAACAACTGGAAAAAATAGAAGCCAGAAAAACAACTGGAAAAAATAGAAGCCAGAAAAACAACTGGAAAAAATAGAAGCCAGAAAAACAACTGGAAAAAATAGAAGCCAGAGAAACAACTGGAAAAAATAGAAGCCAGAAAAACAACTGGAAAAAATAGAAGCCCAAAAAATAGAGACAAAACAGAAAGGCAGAGAAAAAAGAAAACAATAAAAACGTACAAAGCGAAAAAAAGAGAAAGCCAGAAAAACGAGAGAAGAATGGATAGCCAGAAAAACAATAAAAACGTACAAAGCGAAAAAAAGAGAAAGCCAGAAAAAGAGAGAAAGCATAAAATCCCGAAAAAAGAGAAAAAGGCACAAAAAAAGTACAAAAAATAAAAAGCCAGAAAACCGAGAGAACAAAATAGACGCAAGAAAAAACAGAAAGCCATAGAAAAAGAACGACAGCAAGAAAAAGAACGAGAGAAAAATAGAAAGCCAGCAAAACAAGAAAAACGTGCAAAGCCAAAAAAGAGAGAAAACTTAGAAAGCCATAAAGAAGAGAAAGAAAAACAAAGTAAAAAAAAACTGATGACCATCGTACTAGTTAGTCCCCAGAAAGGCACAGAGGAACTCGTGGGAAAGAAGGGCAGTTATAGCGGGAAACCAAAGGGAAAATCCGGCCAATCGACTCCCCCATTATTTTAAACCACTAAAACCTCCTTGGTTCCCATAAAGCGGAAGAGAGGATTTAGGCACCGGCAGTGCCACACCTCATAAAAAGGCCGGTGATAATAATGCCAAGTGACATGAAGCATACGCAAAGCCCTGGAGAAAAGTCTGTCCATGGACAAATTTTCTCCTCCGCCTCCCAAAAAAAGAAATCTCTCCACAATGTCCCCATATGCATACATACACACTTTCACCCTTTATACCCCAAGACCCCCAGTCAAAGTATATATCCCCATGTACAAATGTATCCAGGCATATCCGTTTTTTTTAGAGAGACCGAATAATATACAGAATCTCGACGAGTCCGAGACGCAGCAGCTGCTCTCTCCCATTTTGCATACCGAAAAGATTGTACAGTGCGAAGGGATTTTGTACCAAAATGTATAAAATGTGAGGGGCATGGGGAATCCTCTCTTCTCATATGACTTTTTATTATTATGTAAGACATGTGTATATTACGCACATGCATTTACGTGTGAGAGACAAATCTGTTCCCCTTCTGCTTGAATACTTGTTCCCCCAGAAACTTTTATGAGATCCCGGAGACCACCAGAACGCGGAGTTTGTGAGAAAAAAAATTGGTTTATGTATAGACAAGGACATTTTCACTATTTTTTCGGCATACAAGCGGAATTGTTTCCAGTCCAAACCGTGGCGTTCTAATTATTATTAAAATATCCTTGTTGAGGATAATCAACCGTGTTTTCCCTCAAACACGGATTTTACTCGTTGCTTTTGTCTCTTTCCCAAGAAGTACCTTCATTAGTGGATTTTAACTATGTATATCCAGCTATAGGAAAGACACAAGGCACACACGAAAAATGAAATGCAAGAGACAGGACAAAAGAAATACAGAGCAACATCAAAAATACAAGGGAAAAATTGTCAGAGACAAAATGGAGAGAAATGCTAAAAGAGAAAAATAATAAAAGAAAACGCTTAAATAGAGAGAAATAAGAAGCAAAACCACTAAAAGAGAAAAATAAACGCTTAAATACAGAAAGTAAGAAGCAGAACCGCTCAAAGAGAAAAATAATATAGGAAAACACTAAAATACAAAAAAATATAAAGCAGAACCGCTCAAAGAGAAAAATAATATAGGAAAACACTAAAATACAAAAAAAATATAAAGCACATGCGCTAAAAAAGAGAAATAATAACGGAACATGCCAAAACATAGAAAAATAAGAAACAAAACCGCTAAAAAAGAGAAATAATAATAATAATAAATAATACAGGAAAGCTCTAAAAGCTCTAAAACCGCTAAAAGAGAGAAAAATAATAAAGGAAAACAGTAAAATACAGAAAAGTACAAAGCAAATGCGCTAAAAGGGAAAAATAATAACGGAAAACGCTAAAACACAGAAAAATAAGAAACAAAACCGCTAAAAAAGAGAAATAATAATAATAATAAATAATACAGGAAAGCTCTAAAATATAAAAAATAAGAAGCAAAAACGATAAAAGAGAAAAATAATAAAGGAAGGTGCTAAAATATTAAAAAAAAGAAGCAAAAACGATAAAAGAGAAAAATAATAAAGGAAGGTGCTAAAATATTAAAAAAAGAAGCAAAAACGATAAAAGAGAAAAATAAGAAGAAAAAACGATCAAAGAGAGAAAAATAAGAAGAAAAAACGATCAAAGAGAGAAACATGAGAAGAAAAAACTATCAAAGAGAGAAAAATAAGAAAAAAAAGATCAAAGAGAGAAAAATAACAAGAAAAAACTATCAAAGAGAGAAAAATAAGAAGAAAAAACGATCAAAGAGAGAAAAATAACAAGAAAAAACGTAAAAATATAACCAAAATAACACCAATATAACGCCGACTAAACAGCAAGAACACAACATACCAGACAAACAAAAAATACAGAGATAAATTGTCAGTAAATACAAAGCCAAGCCAAGGCTAGCCGACAGAAAAATTAGCAAGCAGAAAGCAAATATACAGGAATTCCCAGAAAATAGAGTAAAAAGGTGAGATGCTAGGAGGACGAAAAAGGAATCCGTAGAAACAAGTGAAAGTAACAAACCAGGAAGAAAATAAAAGGAAAAAGTGGCAGTGAACTAAAGAGCAAAAAAGAAGGAAAATCCCAATAATAAAATGGAAAGTAGGAATTATCCAGAAAAAAACCGTAAAAACACCAGAGAAAGCGCGGGTAACTTTACAACTCCAAAAATAATAAAACCGTCAGAAAGAGAAAGGACAGATCATAACTAGGTCATACGAAGAAATAAAAAACGGAGGAAAAATTGTAACATGAGAGCACTTTCTCTCAAAAAAAAAAACAACAGAAGGAACTTGAAACTCTTTGAAGTCCGACCCAAAATGGGTGTCCAGGGGCAACAATCGGATCTGACAGCATGTATGTATACATTTGTATTTAATCACATGAGATCCCATTTTTCCCATTTCTCTATAGAATTAATTCCCAAAAGAGAGAGAGAGAGAAAAATGGTAACACAAAAAGGTGCATTACACCTACAACGAAGAATCAGGTGATCCTATCTAAAAATAAGAACAAGAAACTATAAAGGAAGCTCCAAAGCCCATTTCGCAACCAAGAGCTGGATATCCTCCAGCAAAACCATCCCCAGCAATTTGCCAAGACCTGGAGCATTCTTTTAAAAAGATATGAGCAATTCCCTCAACACACACGCAATTATTTCTAAAAGAGAACAAGAAACGGACATTTTTTGGGGAGAATAATAATAGTAATAACAATTCCATGGAGAAATCCTCCAGTCTCATATTCTCCAGAGCAAGGGGAAAAAAGGATATGGGAAACACCCCATTAAATCCTTCGCAACAACTCCACCCCCCAAAAAAAGGCACTTCCCCTCAATTTTTTAACAATCTCCCCAGGCACCAAAAACTTTTTTTTTCCTCCCCCCCAAAAACGTACAGACTTTCTCCAGAGACAGATGAGCAAATGTTCTAACCACAAATATCCACGCTCGAACGCCCTTTTAAAATTTATTTACGTGCGAAAACATATACTCTCCCAATACAGAAAACATTAATCGACATCCGTGCTCTGCCTCCTAAACAACTGTAGACACATTGGCTGAGACAAGACATGCACCCATATTTGGGCTTGAAAACTATACGCACAAAAATAATATTAGAGAAGAAAAAGCAACAATTCGGATCAAAAATATGGACACAGTTCCGAGGAGTGAAGGCGTTAGTAGAATGGTACAGAATACACACAAAAAAAAATGAAACAAATCCTTTGGAGCATGTGACAGAGGAGAAAATATTTCACGGCGTGACTTTCACCCGTATATTCACCTAAGGTACCACGCTTTACTTGTGGTTGGGACAAGGACGAGAAAAGGAGAGACATACAGAGGAAATAGAATCAACATAAACGTATGAAAAATAACGTGGAGAGAGAAAGAGAAAAGGCAAACAGAGAGAGCTGAAGGAAGAACCAAAGACAGTAACAGAGAGAAAGCGAGAGACCAGAAATGAGGCAAAGAGACGCAGAAGGAAGAAATAAAAAATAGAAAAAAGAAAAGGAAGACAGCAAGGAGAGAAAAAGAAGTATGAAAAACAGAGAAAAAAGAGGCGAAGAGAAACAAAGACATAAGGAAGAAAGAAAACAGATGGATACAGAAAGCAAACAGAGAGAGTAGGAGAGGACGCAAAGAGAGGGAGCAATAAAGACGCAAAAAAAGACAGATAGAGGGATAAAAAGAAAGAAAGATAGAGATAAGAATGGACAAAAGAGCAAGAGAACAGGCAGTGAGAGAGAACAACAATGAGAGAGAAATTACGGAGAAAAAGAGACAGCAATGAGAAGCAGACAAAATGGAAACAGAAAGCAGAGGGACGGCAAAGGGAAACGGAGAAATCAAAGGGAAAGAGAGCATGCAAGGAGAAACGGATAAATCAAAGGGAAAGAGAAAATCAAACAGAGAAACCAAAGGGAAAGAGAGAATGCAAAGAGAAACAGAAAAATACAAAATAAAGAGAGAATGCATAGCGAAACAGAGAAATCAAAGGGAAAGAGAGAAAGCAAAGGGAAACAGAGAAATCCAAAATCAAGAGTGAATGAAAAGAGAAACAGAAAAATAAAAAAATAAAGAGAGAAAGCTAAGAGCAACAGAAAAATAAAAAATAAAGAGAGAAAGAAAAGAAAAACAGAGAAATCAAAGGGAAAGAGAGAAAGCAAAGATAAACAGAGAAAGCAAAGGGAAAGAGAGAAAGCAAAGAGAAACAGAGATATCAAAGGGAAACAAAGAAAGCAAAGGGAGAAAGCAGAAACTAAGAAAGCAAAGAGAGAAAGCATAAAGAAAAAAATAAAATAGAAAGAGGGTAAGCAAAGAGAGAAAGAATAGAAGAAGAAAGCAAATAGAAAGTGTAAGCAAAGGGGTAAAATTAGGAGATAATAAGAAAATGGAAAGAAAGAAAGTTAGAGAGGGACAGCATAGAGAGAAAGCAAAGAAAAAGTTAGAGAGAGAAAGCAAAGAGAAAGTTAGAGAGCGAAAGCAAAGAAAAAGTTAGAGAGAGAAAGCAAAAAGAAAGTTGAAGAGAGAAAGCAAAGAAAAAGTTGGAGAAAGAAAGCATAAAGGGATAGCAAAGAGAAAGGTAGAGAGAGAGAAAGTTAGAGGGAGAAACAGAGAAAGCAAAGAGAAAGTTAGAGAGAGGAAGAAGAGAGAGAGAGAAAGTAAAACGATAGAGAGAGAAAAGTCAGAGGAGAAGAAAACCACCTGTCACTCCCTGCGAAAAAATACTTGATCTCTCCCCCATAAAAAATGACACTCACCAACGGCAAAGCGAGCTTGAACCACCATCCAGGCCTTATACCTCAAGCTTATAGGGGAAGGACAAGGGAAGGGGAGTGGGTGGGGTGGGATTTATGTATGTGCACACATGCCCACACACACAAACTTCTTATCATCATCATAATTCCTCTTCCTTTACACCCCGTAAATGCTCCCTTCTCCTTCTTCCTGCCTACAAGCTGGAAAACCGATTGCTGTCCTTTATTTCTGCCCCCCTCCCATCACAATATATTTTATGGTCCCTGGTTTTTTCCCGGAGCTTTCCAGACGTGCTTAAAGCCACTGAAATCCACATACATAGACCTGACCCAAGAAATTTACACACAGACCTACTTTTCTTCTCCTTTTCTCGCCTCGCTTCCCTTTTTTCTTCCTTCTCCCTCTGTATTTTTCTTCTTTCATACACAATCTCCCTCCGATTTTCGTCTCCCTTTCCCCCATTGTTTTTGCCTTTCGCCAATGTTTAACTTCCTCTCTTCCTTAATTTGTCTCTCTTGAGGTTCTATCTGTCTTTTAACTCACTCCTTTTTTTCTCTATTTTCCCTTTATTCTTGCTCCACTTTCACCCTCTGCCATTAGGGCATTTACTTTCCCTCGCAAAAATTTCCCAATTTCCCCTGCCGGTTTCCCCTACGTACATCTTCTCCCTTATATTTGAACACTGTACTTGCGACCACGTCCATGTGTAGGCATATAAATACATGATATAAATCCGTATACAAGTACATAGACAATATGTATGTATGCAAGTATCACCCACTAAATTTAACACCCGGCAAGAGCCCCCCAAAAAATCCCCGAATGTCCCTCAACGTCAAAATATTGACTGGCTTCTTCATTTTTTCTCTTCCTTCCTTCATCCCCACCGCAAGAAATATGAGGCAGAGGGATAAGGACATTGAAAAAAGGAGGAAGGAGAGAGAGCGAGAGAAAGTGAGAGAGAGAGAGAAAGAGAGAGAGAGAGAGAGAGAGAGAGAGAAAGAGAGAGAGAGAGGGATGGAGAGAAAGAAAGAGAAAAAGGAGAGACAGGGGAGAAAATCCACTTATTATTCCATCCGTAATATGATAAAGCGGATGAGAAGTAGAAGAGAGATTTGGGAGACGGATGACAGAGCAGTGAAACGATATATCACCTTCCCTCTGCCACAGAATTACATTACAGGGATCAAATCCTACCCCTTTTGCCACATTTCCCAACTTTCTCCCCAGAAGAAGCATGCTCAGCGTTAAAAGACATATATATTTTTACAAATGTGCCGGAATTTGCGAAGGAGGCTAAAACCCCTAAACGGGACGTAATGTAAGATGCAAAATGGGAACTTTCCATTTCTGGTGAAACACACGGGGGGTAACATGAGATTTTCCGTTCCAGAAATAATATTCCAAATTAAAAAAGAACAAATTTTGTGGGTCAGATTTCGCCCGGTTGAATACCGATTTCGAGAATGACCGCGGGTTCCTTTGGATGGTTTTCTATAACCAAAGGAATTCTATTTGCTTTCACCTTTACCATAAAAGAAAAAAAATCCCCTGGAAAACGCCCACCACGCCCCGTCTTTTATTAGGCCCAAGCCAAGCTCTCCCACCTTCAAAGAAAAGGAAGGGGAAAAAAGTGAATAAGCCGGAAGACTTACGAGTCTCCACTCACTCACATCCTCTTACGTAAGCAATCACACGTTACATACTCATGTACATACATATGTACATATGTATATACATATATATGTACACACATACCTATACATAACATCCGGAATGAAAGATGGGGAAATGCCCGGACAAAAGATGAAGAGGACGAAAGAAAACAGCCCCATTGAAAAAGTCTTCCTTTTGCTTCTATAAAAAAATGTTACCTCCAAAAATGGGAAATAGATAAGAATAGGTTTTTTTGTAACTTGAGAGGGAAAATTTTTTTTCGGGGGGTTTGAAGGATTCCTCTTTCATTTTCACTGTGAACAAGTCAGATCATTCTGTTTTTGTCTTGGTCCAAAAAGCATGGACAAAGCCGGGGGAGAAATGTACATGGCGGTTCAGCTGGGGCTAAAATCACCTGGTTTCCGCCAGACTTTGGTCCATTCTTCGGTTTTGGTTGCAATCTCACGATGGGTTCGGCTTTTCAAATTGTCTCTTTGTGCAAAATGCTTCGAGCTTTCAAAATCCATTAAGGGTTTCCAGGGGCTTTCTGTATCTTTCTTTTGAATAGTTTTAAAGACTTCCCTTTCTTTTTTCTTTTCTCTCTTTCTTTTTTTTCTTTTCACTTTTCTTTTTTTTCTTTTCTTCCTTTTCTCTCTTTCTTTTTTTTCTTTTCTCTCTTTTTTTCCTTTTCTCTCTTTCTTTTTTTTCTTTT
>JAQGBT010007673.1:0-10699 GCA_034698585.1 Disparrhopalites patrizii
TCTGAGGACTTAATGGACATGTTTTTTACTGATCTGCTTGGGTATACGAATGAGTTGTATTTGGACTTACAAGAGCGCAATGAAATCACTAAAAAGAAAATGATTTTCCCCAATGACATGAGCACATTGAATTTTGATATGTGGTAAAACTCAAACGAAGAATCACTCAGCACCGTCACCGCAAACTCCGACATGATTGCGCTTCCGTAGACCAAACTTGACTGAAAGAAACATTTGACAAAAAAACCTTTTAGACGGAAAAAATATTTGTTTTTTATTATCATCATGCACCTGAAAATAAATAAAGATAGCTGTATTAGAATTCATGCCCTAACAAATGTAACATTAATGCTAACCACTTACCCGCCCGGTCCGGGCAATGTATTACTGAAAATATCTTGTATTTACCAACCTCACAAAGTACGTATGCAGGATGAAAGATGCGTCATTCCCACTCACATGACACTATTTTTAGCGTGATAGCCAAGCCCCTTTCACCTTATTCTATTATTACACACGTTCCACCCCCATATACTCTTATGCACAATATATTTCCATACGCGTACATGGGTAGCTGCGACCTTTCTCTTTTCTCGTGGACTTAATCCCCTCGCTAATCCCCTTTAACATGGGTAGCTATACCGGTTCTACTACTACCCTGCTACAGGTTAGGTTACACACATCGAAAATTCGTATTAGTATATACTGACCACATTTAACGTTTACCCAAGTTGTATGTAGTTTGTGGCAACCACATAAAAATTTCGTATTCATTCCCACCACTCGAAAATGAGAACCTTGTTTGTAGATGCATTTTCAAATGGAGCAGAATGAAATCCGAAATAAATAATTACAAGCTACCTGGACATACCTTCCAGGCGGTAGGAAATTGCTCTGGAAATTCCTTGGCAGTCACGTAAGTATACATATAAGTTTCATATTTCTTTGGTTGAGGAGAACCAAAAAATAGAAAATTATTACCTCCATAAATAGTGGCAATTTATTAGTGTGTAGGCAGAGAAAGGAAAAAATCAGCTGTTGAAATAGCTGTACTTATGTTCAATTTCCAGGATAATCGGTGCGCTTTTCTTCCGTGTCGAAGCTCCTCAGATCTTTCTTCAGGATTACAGCACACTCTCACGTTTTGTGCTCTGTGTGTATGCATATGCACAAGTTGTCTATTTCCACACGGAGCCGACCTACTGAATTTAGTATGATTACACTTAATTGAAAACCTGGGAAATTCACAACTAAAAGGTGTTCACTTTACAAAGCATTACGTAAATTCAGTAACAATTTCTGAAGTTTGGAGTTTTACAGAGCGGAAACGCTGCATTAAATAGATTAGATGTTTGGTTCTTATTTGAATGTGTTCATTGCCAATTTTTTCAAAAATCCGAAGCTGCTCCAGTACGCAACAGCTGTAATAATCTGATTGTAACCTTGTAATTAACTATTGTTAGCACGAAATGTGTGTAATCCATTTTGAATATAATTTGGAATTAACTACGCATGTACACGTAATGTTATACCTAAATTTTGGAATGAATACGAATAGCAACTGCTACAAAAAATCCTCGATAGTCAACGAAGTCATGTAATACCATTTGCTCCATCTAGCGAAGCCACAGAGTCTTACGGGTACAAAATAACGTTTGATCTACTGCAAGCTGAAGTCATTTAAAACTGATTACAGAAGCTTCCTTGCCGAATTTCTACATCAGGGAAAACTAGAACGTGAGATCATGTATGTACTTTAGTGAGCAATGACTTCATCTGTCTAAAATTTCAATTTTTATACGTGAATATCAAAATCTTCAGCTCAAAACGTGTTGTATGTTGTAACTCATGACATGCAATATACATACACAGTTGGCAATGGGCAATGGAAATAAAAGGGAAACTTCGGTTAAGTGATGGAATCGTTTCTTGAAAACTAAATCGTAATTTTTGTTACCGCACTCCCTGATGATTAGAAAAGTCACATGGAGTTCATTACTTCTGGAAATAATCGAAACTGTGGAAGACAATCTGACGTGACAATTTTGGAATATTTAATTCCAGTATTTCCAAGTTAATTTACAGCACTGAAATGTGCGGGAGATGTATTTAAAAATCTATAAGATGACTATCCGAAAGATGGTCCCGTATCTCCAGAAGTTAGTTCCGACAAAATGGCCACGAAGACGGATAAAATAAAACAACCCGTGATGATCTTCACTACTTGAAAGACACTTCGGAAAAAGCCAGAATTCTGACTTTTCTGTTGCAGTATGAAGCTATCGACAACTTCACAAACCAAGTACTTGACCGTGCCTACTTGTGCGTTGACATACTTCAAGTCCTGCTCGTCCGGTTTGTCAATCTTGGCCATGAATTGACTAATATTGTCCAGCTGATTGATGATATCATTGCCAACAGCGTGACTCGTGAGGCCCATACAGTTCCTTGCAGTCACTCTCATTTCTTCCGTGCGTTCCTTGAGAGCTTTCCACTCTGTCTCTGATTTTCCTGATAATAAATATTTTGTGTTTAACTACTATATTACTACCATATGGATATTATTGACATTTGACATTGCTTGACTTATTTTTCGTTCTAGGCTTGGCGAAATTATTTCACTGTACCAATGTTATCGGAAGTGTCCGAGTCTGTGACGACAGAAACATCAGGGGTGCGACGGTTGCGTAGGCCAGGACTGCAATAATCACGATACAAATTTTGTAGTTTGTGAACCACTGACGAAGTATTCCTGTTCTCCTTTAATCCAGGATTGCTCATGTTCGTCACAATTTTTCGTGAACAAAAATTAACATGGATGGTTTGGATAGGAGAATGAACTTTAGGCAATCTGAGAGGATCAAGTGCCAGCCTATCAACACAATAGCAAATGACAGTACCACCTACCACCTCACTATAGATATCATATGCATAAAGCTTAAAACAGACTGTATTGTAACTTGTAAGGGAAGTAGTACATATTACGTCATCAATCGGGGTCAGTCAGTCCCTCAGACCCTTCCATTTACGGCAATGCTATTCTGTCATCACCACAGGGGTCAGTCAGTCCCTTTGACCCGGAAAAAGGATGACGTAATATGTACCAGCTCCCTAAGTGTATCTGTAATGTAATAAAAACAGTTTACAACAGTGTAGGATTGTAGAATGTAGATGTACCTAGAGATAGCTCTCGACCTCAACTCTGGACGATGGATTTCCCCTTAAGTCTGTATTCTGTACACAAAGTGTAATGTGTTACGTTTTTACCAGCTTGTGAAAAAAAAGATCATGCTGTTGCTGATGCTGATGACTTTGACTAGTCACCTTCACCTCACTAACAAGAAAGAAAATCGTTAAATTCTTGCTACAGGGCCATTTTATATAATTTAGCATAACAATCGTTTTAGTTTCCATGCCTACACACAACTGAAAGAATACAACTTTCGTTTTCCATTAAGTTGTGTCTTCAAATCTTCATCTATAGATTGAATAATTACAGAGGTATGGAGCTGTATGTATAACTGTTCGGGATCACCGAGTAGAGTGCTACTACGTATAAATCCGGCAGGTTAAACTAATGCATCGAATCAAATCTACCGGAAATTGAACAATTCTATTGATTCCAGCTTTAACATGTATGGAAGGGCGTGTGTATACTCAGCCTGTGATGCTAAAATCACAATTTAGGCCACTCAGAAGCCCATAATCGAACAAAATGCTATATCTGAGGAACCGGTATGAGAAGTCTGGAGATAATGTATTTCTAGAATTTGTTTTGTAACATACATACGTATATGATTCGGGTTATTGGTTTGGCGCGATCTCTTTTAAGTTCGGCGTATTTTTTGCCCAGTACCATGGGTGTAAATTGATTTTATTGCCGCACAACTGGCCGCCAGTTACGTGAAGGACAACTGTGCATTACACCTAACTTTTCCGTTATATTTCTGCGCAAAATACAATGCGTCGAATGTGCGCAGTTCCTGTCGTGGTAATCTATGCACATCCACGCTTTTTCGACACTTCTCCGCTGAATTTTTGCGCAGATCCGGCGCTTTGTGCTTGTACGGGATCCTAGCATTTGGTACAGAATTTATTTATGCATAAAAATACCCAAATTCGATCTCTACAGCACTCAAAGCAACGGAAGAATGACCACCTAGGAGCATGATTGGCTACCTGGGCAAAGGTTGCTTGTTGAATTGCACAGGTTGAATGTTGGTATGTGTGACCATATTGCGTCTCCGTATGCAGCTGTTTGTGCCACCCCTAACCCGGAGATAAGCCGAACGTCCACGTTGTCTACGATAATAGCAAATATAATACTTGTTACAATTATGTTAACTTACATCTTACATCCCAGAAACCACGTCAAGAATTCCACCGCAATTACACACGGTGGATGACGACTACGGCGCAATGTCCAACCAAAATGAATTTTAAGCTCTCTTATACTTTAGTGACAAGTCTGACAAGTGACAAATGACATGACATACGATATACGTAGCTAGCAGTATTAAATTTGTTTATTTGGTTCTTTATTTTAAATTTATTTTTGTTTATTTGTTGGTTTCATCGCCTCATAAAAGGCAAGTACATATACAACATTCAAGCGTGAGCGTGTTGATCCAGCTGAGTCCTTATCAATTATTAACATTAACTATCACTGCACAAGTTAATTGAATTTAAGACAAGTGAGACGTGAACACGTGAGTGAACGTGGTATGAAATAACGATTTGTATGAGAAAGCTTCGTACCCGTTTCGAATTCAAATAGCATAACCACAAACCACAACCACTATATGAGCCACCCCCACGTGACGGCAGGATAATTTTACATTTCAAAACTCAAAAAAGAATTATTCTTTCAAAAGCAGCTTTCCAGATCATGTTTTCTTGTACAAAAATGTTGGTTTATAAGTAAACTTATTTTCGATTCCCATAAAGCAAATATTAAATCACAAGTATAATTATTAATTATTATTATCTTCCAGCGTCACAAACAATAAGTATTGTAAAAACTCTGTGGATGGAAGTATGTACTTACATATATAATATATATTATTGCACTCTGTTTCTGGTATCGTCTACGAGGTCTTCAACACTATTACTTAACGAGGAATTTAGGGATTCGCCACTGGTTTCAGCCACATATTCAAAATTAAGTCGTCCCATGAGCTTCTCCATTCTTTTAATTTCACGACTAATGACTCCTTGATTATCTGGCTTCAAAACTCGTGTGTGCAAACACTGTCCGGGTTTATCATTTTCGGCAGCCATTAAGTTCCATAGCTCTCCATCAAGTGTAGCCGCGACTAGAGGTCTGGACGGAGTAAAATTCCATTTTAAGCCTAATCCATCGGATGCAAGTGCTTGAGATACATCCTGATATACTCCCTCTCCTTGAACCAGCAATTGTACTTGGTAGGGGTTCTTTTCGAACGTATTTACGTCCTTACAGTCTATTCTGAAATATAGGAATACAATGACAGTCCATTTGCGCGAGGAATATTCGGACTTCAATTAAAATTGTAACAAAGCATACTTACGTTCGCTTGACTTCGAAAATGCATAATAGACGCTCTACCAAAGTTTTGAATTTCTGAGTTGCGGACTTCGTCCAACGATGCGTCAAAGGACTAATACCAAACAGCGAACATCTGTAGGCCTAAATATAAAATCAGCAGCAAAACACATCTTAACTGTCCAATACTGAAGCGATGAGTGTCCTTTCCAAATATCATTCGTAAGTAACATACCATCGGAGAAAGGGTACAAAACTTTGCTGGGAGCCGTATGACATCCTCTAAAGGTTTCTCAACGCAAGTACCCACATCCAAAAGCCTCAAGGAAATACTACGACCGTCTTCACTGGCATGTTCATCACCAAGAATGACGGCACGAAACCAGGAAGAGTTCCCGCTATCAGCTGCAGTTTTCAGCTTCACCGCAACCAAGTCATTTATGGCATAATCCCTTGATATGTCGCCCATGTGATGCCTTTTTACGCTCGTTGCAAGGTCAAGCATCATTTCATTGTAGGCAGTGAGTGCAGGTTTTGAAACATCACCACCTAATTGGCCAATAAACCATTCAAAAATATAATCAATATTTTGAGTGAAAAGCTTGCTGATCGTAGGTAGGCCTCAGACCTTGGGAGAAACTTTGGGTTGGAACGTCTCTATCTTCAGGATCGTCTTGAACGATCTTGCAGGCACATTCCCAAGCTTGTGTTGGTAAAATATAAAATTCTCCAGGATCTACAACAGCAACTACAACCCCCGAGTTTATCATTCCTTCACGTCCAACCTGTTTGGACGGAAGATCAGAAACTGTCAAAAAACCTATGGGGCACAAATAATACATATATCAGGCTTTTAATTACATGGCCGTTGCTTTTTAATTTAAATTCATAATTATTTGTAAATTATGTGCTTAATTTTACACGCTTCTTACCTGACCTCGACCCTCGTTTCTCCATATTTGCTCTTAATGTCAAAATCCTAGTGCGTTTCCAATAATTGTAAGGTCATCGCATTTTCACAATTAATGTTACAAACTACAGTGTCCAATGTAATCACAGCAGTGCGGCTTCCACAACTCATATTTATGAGGGAATTAATAAAGTTTCCGCATTTTGATTAAATATACGTCATTTGTGATACATTGTAAAATTTTTATAATGCTTTGGATTCAACTTGCAATTTTAATTCAATTTTTCACAAGTAACAGTAACACAATTTGGATGCGCAGGAAATCTTAAATTCAAGGTAGAAGTAGAAAGACCATAGAATCGATTAATGGGATTGACAATTATTAAATTCAAATTCTATAAACTGGGGTCCTGGGACCCTGGAGTCACTTGTACTTGTACTTTCTACAATCCTGGGATTTTCAAATTTCCCACACTTTTGGTCGCAACATATGGTCGCAATATCATAGGTAACAAGTAACAACTAAACAGTAGCAATAATGGGTAACAATTAAACGTAACAATAAGTGGTTGCAATTGTGGAAAATAACACGGTAACAATTGTTGGGAACAATATGAGTTGCAAGTTGCAATTGCGGGTAACAAGTGGAAGTAACAAATGTGGGTAACAATATGAGTTGCAATTGCGGGTAACACTTAAAAGTAATAAAAATTATTGTTGATAATAATACATATGTGGTTCGAAGTGACAATAATATTACAAAACATTTCACTGTGGTCAACCGTTGTCAATTTTGGCCGATATACCTAGAAAAAGTCAAAATCTAAAGCTTTAAGAATGGCTTTTTGCAAAGTGGGTGATGGTGGAGGATTGGAGGAATGAATGAAAAAACGAGAATTACAGATTAATATGTACCCTGCATTTCCCCACTATGTATTTCGAGTTCATTCTCAAAGGAATGAATCCATTATATTTTATATTAGCTACGCATGTACATACTTGCTCAATTAATTGCCAAGGATTGTAAAAAAAATGGTTCAATTTACAATTGGAGGAAAATACATATTTATGTGGATTTACAATTTGGAGACATTGCATCTGACTTGAGGCTGCAGGGATATGATCATATTTGATTTTCCATTGGGGACTTTGCGAAAATCGTATGTCAGACGTTTGCCTATAGGAAAATCCTTTGTTCCTCCTCTCCGCTTACTCCAGGAGAAAATGAGAAACCGAGCGGCCCTCTGTCTCGCGTCCGCCCCGGCCCATCTCAGACGTGTGTATACAGACCTGCTCCGGCTTGCCCCTTCATTTTCATCTCATTTTCACCTGCAAATCCCCAATTTTCTCCAACCTCCAAATGATTTTCACGTGTGATTCCACTTCTCTGTTGGGGGAGCAGCAATTTTTTCTGGAAATTTTGAAAATCTGACCATTTTCCATGTTAATAATTCAGATTTTTCAACTTTTCTATAACTTCATCGGTCATCATCCGGGCTGTAGTTCTCTTCATTTCGTCGGTGGAACGACTTGTCCATCCAGGTAAAGATGTATTTTTGTGTTTTGTGAGAAAATTCCGTGTTTTTGGGAGTGAAAATATTTTTATTGAAATTGTGATTGGGTTTTCTTCCGTATTTATTGTGCCGTTCATTGAAACTCCTGGTCTTTCCGATAACTTTTTTTGCTTTGCGGAGATAAAAACGGGCATTGGTCATTGTCATTGTGTTTACCCCAGATCCCCGAATGGTTTTCAGGTACGATTCTATACCTCTGGTGTGGGGATAACAAGTTTTTTTCCGCAAATTGTGGTGGAAAACTGACCTTTTTCATCAGTTAATAATTATGATTTTGTCTGACTTCTAGTCATTGGTCTTCGTCCAGGCTGTGATTCCCCTAATTTCGATGGTGGAGCAACTCATCTGTCTCAGGTAAATATATACATTTGTGTTTAATGCGTGAAAATTGGATGCTTTTGGTAGTGAACATATTGTTTTTCTTGGAATTTTGGATTTGGACTGGATTTTCGTCCGCGTTCTTGTGTCGAACACTGAAATGTCCCACCTTTCCAATGATATGAAAATGAGCAATATAGTGATTGTGTTACCCCCGTTGATTTTCGCTTGGTTTTCCTAATTCCATATGTGGGAGGGACTTATCCTAGGTAAAAATATCTTTGGTTGTGTTTTGTGGTGAACAATGAACAATCATTGATGAGGAATTGATTCACTGTTCCTGTGTCGTACAGGGAAATGTCTCGAATTTCCAATATATTTTGTTTTTTGTTTTGGGCGAAGATGGAAAAGAGCAATGGTTAGCGGTCATTGTCAGAAATGATTGTCACTTGTCGTTCCATTCGTGTGTAGAGGGAGAAGTACGTTTTTCTTGGAAATTGTGACTGAAAATATTACCTTTTTCATAAGTTAATAATTCATGTTTTGTTGCATTTCTAGTTATCAGTCATTGTCTGGCCGGGCATTGTATTGTATTCTTCGGCGAGAGTGACTCAATCCAGGTAGAAGTGTTTTTGCATCTTCAGTGAAAATGACGTACATATGTACATATATGTACCTATATATTTGTGTGTGCATACATTGGGCGCGTTGCTAAATGCAGTAACCACTTAAAAATCTAGCAACTAGATTAGCAACATCAAGTAACTCCAATGTTAAGGACAATATTGCTGTTGTTGTCAAATTTGATCTAGTCCAAAAATTACTTTAGAAATCTAGAGAAAAACTGAATTTAAAACCGCGGCCATTATATTTGGTTGGATTTTCTTACAACCAAATATACTGTGTTCCTGTACTGTAAATTAAAATGTTTTGCCTGGATCATCTTGTTTTGCTGCTGCTGTGCAGAGATAAAAATGGGTAGTGGTCAATGGTCATTGTGCAGTTGTTTGAGAATAGCTGTACTGAGAAAAATAATAATTTTTGTTTGACGCAAAATTATTATTTCACAATTCAGTAATGCACATGTATGTATAATTCCGATTTTTTCAAGGTATCAGCAACCGAAGACTGAAGCCATAGCATGGCTGTGGCACCAACACAAGATGTCAGCGTTCGTATTCCGTGGGGGAATTTTGCTGGGTGATGTTTTGGATTTTTTGAAAACATACAAAAATACAAACTGTGTATAATTTAAAATTATAATAGATTTTGAGTATCTGTACAGAATAAGGATGGAACATGTTGCGTATCTCATTGTATGTGTGTAATATTTGCAGTTATTTTTGCTCAGTAGTTCTCTTCTATTGCTTTGATCTTATCTAGTCGACAGTGATTCCGTCATCGACTATTGTGGAAATCTAAAGGGTTTGGGGTCATGGGTAACCTGGAGGAACATGCTGATATTTTGGATAAAATGAATTTCTGGAGAGTTTTTGTTGTTCTCGAGAAGGACTTGCAAGCATTCGAAGGTAGTTTTCGGCATTCACATTCAGTCTTCCTCCGTCCGCAGGAGACGACCCCAATTGTTGCTGCAGTCTGCCGGATTGGACCTGGATCGTTACGGTGAAAGGGGGGCCACTTGGTGTTAGTTTCAACAATCCTGTGAACTGGAACTCTACGTTCTGGGGCGCGAGGACAGAGGAACCTGAACATCCCTCTTGGGGGTGGGATGCTCAACAATTGCGATTGGGGTCCCTCAAAGAGTCTCTCGTTCCGAACCACCTTTGTGGCGTCTGGTTAAAGCCAAGGTATGTACATTTTAAACAGTTAAATAATATTAATAATAGTTCTTAAGTAGAGAAAATGCTGAAGTGTACTGTAAAATATTGATTGGAACAATTAGTGGTGTAACTTCCATCAGTAAATGTAAAATGTTCAATTATTGTTTTTAGCTGACCTTTGCAGCACCAGGCGCAGGGGAAAGAATTTAAAAATTACTCCCCGTTCATGATTTTCCTGACTTCCGCAGAGGAGGCCGTCGGGGGCGAAAGTACAGAGTACTACGTTAAATTAAAGCCGTCGATTGGCTACCAGCTCCTCGGTGCGCAAGAGGTAATTGATAATTATACTAAATAACAATTCACAAACTTATAAAATATTACAGATGGCGTTAGTAATTATTGGAAACTTTAAAGTATTAATAATCATTATATTAAATTATATGTATATTATATTATATCCGTATACCTGCATAATAATTTGGAAAAATACTAATTGTGATCCTTTTTTTGTAGTCAGGTGTGCCTCTGAAACCGATGCGTGCATAAAGTTACTGCACAAGAAATGCCGAGGTTGTGCGGCGTTTAAGCAGTC
>JAQGBT010007674.1:0-10699 GCA_034698585.1 Disparrhopalites patrizii
TTCTGTATAAGCATACACTATTTTCTGTGCAAATTTTTCAGTATGGAAGCATACACTGTTTTCTGTGCAAATTTTTCTGTATTTAAGCATACAATAATTTTTATGAGAATTTTTCAGTATGGAAGCATACACAGCTTTTTGTGTAAATGTTTCATTCTGCAAGCATAGAGTGTTTTCTGTGCAAATTTTTCAGTATGTAAGCAAACACTGTTTTCTTTGCAAAGGTTTCTGTATGTACGCATAGGTACATTGTGGTCTGTGCAAATTTTTCAGTATGTACGCATAGGTACATTGTTTTGTGTGCACATTTTTCAGTGTGTAAGCATTCACTTTCTGTGCAAATTTTTTCACATACTCGGCTTTTTTATTGGTACATATAGACGTATAGATAATTATATTAATTATGCAACAAATACATTTATCGCAATATTTTTGCGCATATTTTCTTTAGCATTTGCATATCCTGCCCAAGTTTTCTACAACATGAATTTTGAACACGTTGCAAGCAATTTCATTTGTGAAAACGAAATGAGGTGGCAAAGAAGTTTTCTTTTTGTTGAAAATTCAAATGGAAAATATTTTCAGAAAAATTTATCAGGCCGGGTTTCCGTCTGCCGCTGACGCTAAAGTTCTTGGAGCAAATCTTTCAAATCTTCTGGATAGCTTACTGGATGGACACGATCATGTACGTCTCATTGGCCATGGTAGATCCGACAAGACCAACGTACATCACGTCACATCCGCTCATCTTATGCTGGGAAATTCGGGGGAGAATTCTATCCTTGGTTGTAAGCTCTTACATGGGATTTACGGCAACGACGTTGACCACAATCTACACTTTTATCATCTTCGGGTGCATCGTGCCTGCAATTTTCATCCTGGAAGAATTGAAGTAATACATTTAAGTGAATTTAACCTTTTTCCATATGTATGTATAATCCAAATGTAATTCCGGAATTGTTTTGATACAAAAAATTTGTCCAGTGGGTTCAAGTCACGGGGAACGACGGACGCCCTGCAACGCCCGGAGAACGCCATCATAGTTTACAAGAGCCTTCAAATCTCCCTGGGGGCCTTCATGGACATCGTATTTTACATCATGGTATTCATCAAGGCCACCATCGTCGTCATCGTCATTTTCTGCTTCTACGGCATGATACGCTTCCAGGGGGTCTTGTCCTATACGATGATCGTGATTGGCGTTTCAGTCTTAAGCGTGCTCATCACGGCCTTCCAAGCAGCGGCGGAGTTGGATACGAGATCCAGGAGATTCTTTCATTTTTCCCAGGCTAATCTCATCACGTACCAAAATGGGGGAAGCGGTCTTTGCAATTCCCTGGGAAAATCCGGTTTGTACCGTAAATGGTGTCAGCGAACGCTGAGGGCGCTCCCAGTACTCCATATTCGTGTGGGTAAATTTTATTTCGTGGACAAGCCCATGGTCTTCACGCTTTTAGGATACATTTTGAGTAATTGCATCAATTGCCTTATTATGCTTGATTAAAAGTTTCCTACCCGCACGGATATTCCAAACGTTTTTTGTACTTTGTAATTTTATTTTGAAGCTCCAAGAATTTGACCTTGCGGCGGAATTATATCATTTATGCTATAAATTATTATATGTACCAATACATATGTATAATAATAAATACATAATAAGGTGTATATAATTAGTATACAAATTATCAGAGATGGCCAAAGTATGCATTTGTCGTATTTAAACATCGTATTTAAAATCCATTTTTATATTTTATAATTGTATTTTCAAATACAGGTATTTTCTACATGTATTTTTTAATTCGTATTTAAATACACGGGATTTTTTGGTAGTATTTTGCGGTAATTTGTAAGTAAAAAGTCCACCAAGGCAAGATAAAATTTGTAATTAATTTTTTGATTACACTCTAAAATACAAATGATCGCATATGATATGTTTTTAAATACAATTATTTGCATTTTGTAATTAACATACGTATTTAAATACATTACTAACTACGGATGTATGCATGTAATTTGTATTTTGTGCTCGACTCAAAATACAATTGTAATTTTTGTAAATTTTGTAATTAAATACGTGGAGAGCAGTCGTATGTAATTGATAATTTGCAATTAAAATCTCCGAGTGTATTTGTATTTTGTAATTAATATTTAAAACTAAAGGCCTTAGGCCATCTCTGCAAATTATATATAGATATATTTGATAACCTGTGATGATAGTATTGAGCCACTACTGGAATAAAAAGAGGATGCATGAGGTAAAAAAGTGCTCAGACTCTACGTCATTCTACAATCTATATTTATTTATAGGTATGTGTTGAAATTTTAATAAACTATACAAAATTTGGCATACAAAATGGTGAAACTTAGAATTAAAATTCTGGGAATGTATGTACATATGTACTTCGTCATGCTTTAACAAGTTAGGGAGAGCACTTTTTAAATGAAATGGAAAGTCCATGCATAATACTTAATGATTTTCTGGTTTCAGTGTCCCAGAGCTGAAGAAGTCCAACAATTGAAGTTATAGCTCAAAAACGTTTTGTCCTTTTTGCAAAATGAAGATTTTTTCATTCAAAGAATGCATATATTATACGATTACACGAGAGTTTTTGTGGGAAATGTTTAAAAAAATTCCTAACTTATTTTCGCCATTAGATTACACGATAAATGTAAATGAGTTTTCATCTCGCCGGAAAACTTTTCTTAATGGACTTAAACCTTCTGAAGCTTGCAACTATGCCCTTCAATTATAGGAAAACTGTAAATTGATGAAATGTTGGAAAGTATCTCCGGTGACGGTGAAGACAGCTTATTATCTCTATCGTTTGATAATTCTACATCTACCTTATTTTCTACAAGGCTTGTTTTGCCTTATTCATGACCTTGCTGATGTTTCTGGTGGAGATTTGCTGCGCTTCTCTCGCAAATGCTCTTATGTACAACGGTTTACGTTTATTTATCGTGTGTATGCAAACATCTTTGAAGTTCAGTGGATTTTTGAAATAACCAAATAATCACTAAAGATGTGGATGGGTTGTCAAAAGTGATTTCTATACGCTAACACTGCCACCACTTGAAACGTTTGTTGACTTAATTTGAGCAGATTTATTTGAAACTTATCCCATTAATTACACCTTGAAATATACACTTGTACAAGTAGAAAAAAAGGAGAAAAAGAAACATCACCAGCGCCGATAGGGGGAAAAGGGAGGGGAAGGACCGCCGAAGGCAGTTTTGTTATTTCGGTAGGGAATGAAAAGCAATTCTTCGTGCAAGTCCGTGTCCAGGAGATGATTCCAGAAGTGCATTCGGTTGGTGAAGGGACTCTCAATGGGACGTGGCTCTACGCTCAGTTCGTAGTAATGGGTGGGCACGCCCCCCACCGTCTCCACGGGCTGCACCGGAAGCCATTCCATGGAGGAAATCCAAGTATCCGTGGGTTTTCTGTTGAATTCAGCATAAAACCATATGTATACAAATTTTCCGTTTTTTCTATAATTAACCATATAGCAGATTTACCCGTAGTAGGCAAAGGAAGTCCACATCTTTACAACTTTCTTGGAGAAAGTTTCGCACTTGGATCCCGCAGCCAAAGGCATGTTTGCAATTTCGAAGAAGTATGGCAATTCGTCCGAGTGAGTCATGCCTGTGCAAATTTTTGGAGCAACGTTTGCGTGAATATTGTAACAAATTTAGCAAATTCCTATAGTAACCGCAAATTTTGCAGCGGATTTCGTAAATGCATAGTTGGCGCAAATTTTGCAACAAATTTCGTAAATGCATAGTTCGCGCAAATTTTGCAACAAATTTCGTAAATGCATAGTTCGCGCAAATTTTGCAACAAATTTCGTAAATGAATAGTTCGCGCAAATTTTGCAGCAAATTTCATAAATGCATAGTTTGCGCGAATTTTGTAACGAATCTCAAAAATATGCGATCGGCACACATGAACTAATTTTTGAAAATCCATATTTGGCACAAATTTTGCTTGTGCATACCATGCACAGAATAGAACGAACGGAAAAAATTCCTAACCTTTCACCTCCGCAATTCCAAAGAGCTTCAAATGGCTATTCGTGCCGGCATGAGTCACAATGAATGGATACACAGAGGCATATTTTGCAAAGTTGAAGGCGGCCGTTTGTACGCCATGATTGAACAAGCGGTCCGAGTACATGTTCGTCAAATTTTCCCGCGTCTCCGCACCAATCATCTTGTTGCCGAAGTAGAAGCTCTTGATTTTCTGGGACACGTGATCCCTCTGTCCCATGTGGGGTAGGGTGTCCTGGTAGATAAGGGAGATCGGGATGTGCTTATTCCATTCCGTATTCAACTCTCCTAAGGCCTTCTCATTGGCTAGAATTACTGTGTAATTTCACAAATTTTCTATGTAAAAACTTGTTTATATGTGCTGATTTTAGACATTTATAGGCATTTGTCGGAAATTCACGTTACGTTCAGCGTGGAAAAGAAGGCCTTCGTCCTTATTCACGCCCGTGAGCATGGGGACCCTTTGGAAACGTCCTTGCTTGATCATGGTGTAGGGATGTTCTGGGAGGAAGGTGATGCCTTGGTGATGGACGTAGCCCGTTGGTGTGGTCAGGACTTCGACCGTGGGCGAAAAAGGGACCAACGGATCCATGAACCAATCCTATCCCCAAAAAATAAACCATATACGGATACTAAATACTGAATTAATGTGTAAAATACTAAACTTTACAATGCCGGCTAATTCCAATAAATTTCGGCGGATATAATCGACATATTTGTGAACGCTGATATTTATGAAAGCGGGATTAGCGCGGGATAATTTACCAGGAACTGTGCCTGGGTGGCGACAATGTCCTTGAAATCTTTGGCCTTGAGACAAAGGGCCAAATCCCGAGAGTTTGTGGAGTTGCAGCCCAATCGCTGGCCAAACCTTTCAGCTGTTCCCGCCGGATTTTTGGACAAAGCCCATGGCAGCAATACGGATCCACTGTGGGCGATGACGTGGGAAAACATTCCTACATCGATAAATGAGGCAATGTTGAACATTATGTTTTGCATTTAAATGTGAAAATGATTTATTTGAAAATAATCCGTGTAAACGATTCTTAAAATGTACCAGAAGACATTGGTGATAGCATGTGCATCTGCGCACTGACAGCCCCGGATCCTGACCCGTACAGGGTAACCCGGCGGGGGTCGCCACCCCAGAAGTGGATGTTGGACTGAACCCATTTCAGAACCAAAACTTGATCTTTGAGCCCCATGTTCCCGAGGATTTCTCCGTCTCCTGTGCTGAGAAAACCTGTAGAAATACAATGAAGTTGTACTCTTTTTATAATTATTTTTGCACTGTAAAATTGTTTCCGAAAATTTTGTATTAATAATAATATCAATTAAATAACACAAAATCAAAATTAACTGTCGTAATAAATTTACTATTAATTTAAATTATTTAAATATTTACCTAAAGCACCCAGGCGGTAATTAAAAGTGACTAGAATCACGTCCTCATCCATAAAAAATTTCGCCCCGTGCTCGTCGCCCGCTCCGTTGGTAAACGTGCCGCCGTGGATGAAAATAATGACGGGATATAATGGACCAATGCCTCGTCTACGCAGGGCTTCCTACCAGGTGAAACAATTGACAAGTACATATAGTAAATCTAAACAATTGTATATCAGCAAGGACATTTAATTTAAAAAATAAAAAACCCGGGCATTTCCCGTGTTTTACCTTCGGAGCGTGAACGGTGAGGTAGAGGCAATCCTCTTGACCCACAATTTCTCCCGGGGCATTGTATCTGGTTTGTGGGCACAACGGAGCTGGTTTGGAAGCGTCTAAAACTCCGTTCCATTGCGGAGCGGGTTCAGCGGGCTACAGAAAAATTTAGGGATTCATATAATCAAAAGCTAATCGTCTACGCAATTTTTCTTGACAAATGTAAGCAGTTGTAAAAAGCTTCCATTTTGCATTCTTACATTTTTGTATTTACAATTATTTTATCCGAAATTATTCAGTGCCATTTTCAAACTTCTGTTGTAATTTTGTTTGTTTAAATTTAACATGCTCCTTGTAATTGTGTGCACCAAACTTCGTCTAACAAATTTTCACATTTGATTGTTTCAATTTGTATACCAAATTTCCTATTAAAAAACTTCCCCAATTTCTTTGGATACAACATTTTGCACAATAAATGTTGATATTCGAAATGGTTCTTGGTATATCTAATGGCTTTCTTTAAATTTTGTATAGCATGATTAGCTATATACATACAACAAGTTTCTTATTAAACAGTTGTTTCATTCTTAATTGTTAGGGACAGCCAAATTACACCTTAGTGTTTTCAAAACTTTATGCAATAAGTAGTGACTTAAACATATTTGTTCTGTAATTTTTGCGAAAACGGGTTTTTTAGGATATGGAAGGTTGAAATGAAAAATCGGCAAAGTTGAAACAATGCCAAATTATGTCTGGAAAAGTAATTTTTTTAAACTAATGAACCAGATTTTTTGATTTAATAATGAATCCAAACCTTAAGCTAATAAACATGAGTTTCTGATTTCATGAATCCCAAATGTTTTATGCTAATAGACCTAAATGTTTAAATTCACGAATCCCAAGGTTTTCAAACTAACAAAGCGAATTTTTAATTTCATGAATCCGAATTTGTTTTCATTACACATTTGCTTTTCCAAAAAAAAAAATGCAACTAGTTTCAATTTTTCTTGTTTTTAAAACTTCTAATTTTGACACCTCGTTTTTTCCAAAAACATAGAACATTGAACACAAGTTTTTTAGGCAATTTTTCAGCCATTGAACAAATTTTGGAAAAGCAGACAAAATTTAGCTGCTACTATTGGTTGTGAGCAAGGAATTTGTGGCAGCAAAAAAGACGACATACCTCAAATTTCCTCGGTGGCCTGGCGTAAGGAATGCTCATGAAGCTGAAATATTCCCTCATGTTCCGGGACATCTGCATGACGCCCTTCATTTGCCCCATCGGCGTATTCATCATGTCCAGCATCGGTCCAGGCGGTGCGGCGCCCGCCGGAGGAGCTTCTCCTTCCTGACCGAAATTCACTCTCACCGACAATGCCAGGAGTAAGCCCACTCCCACGATAAGCAACTCCTTCATTATTCACCGTCCAAAATTATCCGCCGAGAAATTATGGATTAATCCAAAATCACAAACCTCAAGAAGAAAACTGAAAAAATCCAACGAAGAAAAAAGTGCAGTTGCAATATCAAATATTTTTCCTAAACTGGGATCCACATCACCAACCCATTTGACTTTTGCCCTCACACCATCAATAATTGCTCTGAAAAAGACCTCAATAGCCACAAGGTTAGTTCGTATCCGGTACCTCCTGATACAGTTATAATGAAAAATCTGGTGATTAAATCTCAATGCCGTTGTTATTAATTTAAAATTTAAAAAATTCGCAAAACTTTTTTTTTTAAAAACTTCCAATTCTGGAGATTTGCTCGATTATTTTTGGGTATTTATCAACATCAAATTAATTTGGCAAGGACTCTCATTGACCCCACACAATTGTTCGAAGGTGGTCATTGAAATACTTGTCATTTCCCCGAAGATTCCCCTTGAATTCATTGGACATTGTATCAAAAGTGAAATGTATCATTTAGAATTTTGAAAGCCTGAAATGCAAAAGCATGTCACTAAATAAGAGCGACATTTTTGCAGGGACATCACATTGTTTTACCGTTAATTGGCATATGCACAGCTTTTTGCTGGTTTAATTGGCTTGCAATGTTCCAATGTTACATTCAGGACATGAATGTCCGTAATTCCGCTGAAATTCCATTCACAATTATGTTATTTAGAACGTAAACAAAGGCAAAAAAACATAGCCAAAAATATTTCATTAGTCTAGTGCATTACACATTACAGCTCTTGTTGAGAAAAAATGAGAAGATACGCAATCGTTGAGAAATGAAATAACGCATTTGGAAACAAACATGAGTTCTTCCGCGATGGTTTAATCCGCTTTGAAGCATGTAATGACAACAAATTGTGTTCTTGACATTCATAGAGATATTGGCTCTGGGGATCCTTTTGACGACGGCATTTTTACATGCCAGAGAAAATATGTGTACAAAATTATAAAAGGGAATTTTTACTCACAGAGGCCATTAGATATCCTTAGAACAATGTTCTCTATAACGTTGTAATGTTTAGCCGAAAAAAAAAATTAAAACAAATAAGCAGGAAGTCTTACATTTGTTCAGCAATGCACTTGTTCCTGACTCGAGGGGAAGGGAAAAAGCTCTGGATTTGTCCATCAGTACAAAAAGCCATGTGGCCAAGCTCCGAAGCTCCAGCTGTCAAGTGGCAATTAATTAAAACAAATCAAGTGCAACGACGGATCTGAACATGAACTCCAACTTGTGTACGACGAGGATATGCATTTCTTGAATTAATAGCAGACGCATCCTCCGTGGCATCTCCAATGCGTGTCTGAATTATGTTGATTTCCCTTCCTGGATGTCATTCTCCAGCAGCTAGAAGCTTGAAGCAGATTATTTCAAAGGGTCAAGCTCCGTCGTTGGTGAGAGTAAATTTCAAACGTTAAAGAACGGGGCCAAATCATGTTAAAAACCTAAGCAATAATCACATTTTATATCAATACAAATTGTCTGTATTTTTTTCACTAATTAATAATTAGCGTCCCAAAAAATTTCGAGACCGTGGCCCTTTAGAAATTTGGTGCACTCGAGCCATTTCAAGTGAAATAAAACAATTTAAAGTGTTCGTCTATGCGAAAGAGATTTGTTCTAAATCAGAGAAAGGGACCAAAATCGTTTTTGAAAGTAGAAGGGAACGTAATTGTGAATTTAAGGATTCCGCTCAGCACAAATTTAGGCTGGAATGAGCATAATGGGGATAAAAGGCCAGTAAAAATTTGACGGACGGCATTGAGAATGAGAGAAAAGGGAGGATTTTTGGTGTGGACAAGGATGGCTTTGGATTTAATTAATGACCATCGCGTGTCCCACTCACTTCCGGTCCTCCTTAACGCTCTGTCACTATTGTTGCTCATCCTTCCGTGCTCCTCCTTGGGGGCCTCGGACTGCATCGTGGCGGATGGTAATTCCTTCCCAGCGCCCATTGTCTCCGTGACTCAAGGGCAGCTTCGAGGTAAGGTGTGTGTGGCGAGGAACGACCGGAAATTCGGGGCTTTCCTGGGAATTCCCTATGCCAAGCCACCGGCCAGATTCCAGGTATTTTTCGTATTTTTTTAATCCATTATAACGCAGTGAGAGAAAAAATATTTTTTAATTGTAATTGTAATTGCTTCTTTGCCAAATCTTGAGTGAATGTACATACTGATTTCCATAGACAGGTATTTAAAAAAATATTTTTCAAACAGCAATCACTACCGCGTACCTTTTTGAATTAAATTAAAACTTAACTAAGCTTAAACTAAATTAAGCTGAATTAAAATTAAATCAAATTACAATTAAAAACGTGATCGAACCGAGCATTTGATAGAAAAATTTGTTGCAATGTTTGAAAATGCAGGCAATTCCTAAAACAAACTCGATCTGTTTTGATATTTTGAAACCAATTTTGTGTGGTAATTTGGAAATGAACGTGAATTCGTTTTTAATGGTTTAATTGGGATAATTACGAAGGTTGCTGAGCCGCCTGTGAACTGGCACGGAAGGATCCGAAATGCAGATAATTACCAGTTCATCTGTCCTCAGGTGGATGCCGGGACGGGGGCAGTTGTGGGCAGCGAGGATTGTCTCTTTCTTAATGTCTTTATGCCGATTGTAAGTTTTACTTTTTCTACGAGAAATTTCTTATACTGAATCGTATGTTTCTAATTGTAAGCTTAACACGTCCTACATTTATTATTGAAAATGAATCATTAAAATATTTAATTTAGCATAAGCGTACAATACATTTTTACATTTTTTGTATTTAGTGAAGTTAAGACCAATTTATGTCCAGTAAGAAATTTAGGTATCACAATAATTCAGAAATATCGTTGGAAAACTAAAGTTCAACTGGTTGTACATTTTTGGTAGTTTGATACTCCATCCAAAAAGCTACTTCCGGTCATTGTCTTCCTTAGTGATGACAACTTCCAGCACACGGGACCGCCCGACACCTACGGACCGGAATTCTTCATGGAAGAGGATATTGTGATGGTCACTCTCAATTACAGGCTTGGAGCTTTAGGTACATTCATGATTCTGCTATATAAATGCAATCTTGATTAAATTTTTGGGCCAACTTTCTCCGGTCTAGATTGTGTGTATAAGGAATGAAGCATAACGTGGGGAAGACAGATTTTATACAGAGATGGATTATTTGGATTAACTTTGGAATTATTTGAAGGTTTCCTCACATTCGGGAATGACCAGATCCTGTCGGCCAATCTGGGATTGAAGGACCAGGTTTTGGCATTGAAATGGATCCAAGCCAATATTCATGTTTTTGGCGGCGATCGCTCTCGAATTACTCTCCTTGGGTCGGGCTCTGGGAGCGTGGCTGTCTCCTTGCATTTGCTTTCTCCAATGAGTGCTGGTAACAATGCATGCTAACAAATTTTTATACAAACGGATACAAATTTTTCATACAAATGTTTAAATACAAATTGATACAAATTTTTATACTTCATACAAATTTATACAAATTGTTTATACAAATGTTTATACTTCATACAAATTTATACAA
>JAQGBT010007675.1:0-10697 GCA_034698585.1 Disparrhopalites patrizii
CCATAATTTAATCCCGGTCACTACATCACTTTAATCCCAATCCAAATCCTGAAAAAATATTTTTTGGAAAATAATCCGGCCGTAATCCTAATCCAAAACTCGCTTATCCGTCACTGCCTTGTATATATATGTATAAGGAAGCCTGGATGCACTATACTGTATTTTCGCCGACAGGTACAAACCAAAGTTGGCAGTGTGCACACGAATGTTCACCCCAGCAATAGTCCGAACATCAACCTTTGTGAGCACCATGCAACACGTCTTCGACGACGTCTACCAGATGTGGCCATGGATGTGTCAGGTTGTAGTTATATTTATTTCCGTTTTCAAATTGTTTGGAGCAGTCGTGTTTCAAAACGTGGGGAATTTCCTGGGAGCCATCGCCATACTCGTACTACTTCGGCTTCTCTTTGGTTATTACGGAAAAGTGTTGACAATATCCAAGGAGACGCAAAGAAGCTGGAGAAGTGTGACTGAGGGTCCTTGGTTACACAAATACATTCGGGCCTACTGGCCAACGAGGGTGTCTGTTGGGGGCTTCTATTACGCCGATGCCGGTTTGATACTTACCATGTACAACGTCATCATTACGTATACCGTGAGCATGGTGCTCACTTACAGGGAGAGCCAATAATAGTTGGAATGTTCTGGTCCAGAAAAATGTGTTTTCTTCACAAAATATTACTCGCACATATTACACAGGAACTTACCTCACTTACCCGTACATACAGTTGACTGATTGCAGGGCAAAACGTAAAATTGAACCTAAAGCTACCGCAAAGCGTAACATCGTTTTAGAGGAAAAAAAACCGAAACAATTACATATTTATTTATACTAAAACATATCATATACATGTTAACATGTGATTTTATTCAAGAGTTACACATCCCATAATTTTCAAACGGAAAGATGTTGAATCAAAATACTTCTCAGGTGACAGCTTGACTTCATGGTGATTTAACAAGCTGGTGTTCAAGGTATATACGCCTATTACATGGTTAAAGCTAAAATTAGGTTTTATGACCTAATTTCTGAATGGAGTTGCCGTCGGAAATCTGGATCCAATGATTTGCACTTTCAAAGGATACAGAAAGTTGCAAATGCGTTGGGTAAAAGCGAGATAAAAGCTGGATCATTCTATGTACTCTCAAAAACGTCCACACCAGAATTTCTTGGTTATGTAATATGTCAAACTGTAAACTTGCTTTAAAAATCCATTAGACTTTTAATTACTTCTAGTTTCCCCGTTTCAGTCTTGAACCTCTTCAGCGCTATTTTGCCCATAAATACTAGAACGGAGAGGAGAGCCATGGCGACCGCCGACACGGCTGATTGCTGGACGTCCTCAAATGTGAGAGGAGCTACCGAATAATCCTCCTCTATTTTTGCTCCCACCAAGCTAGTGATACCAAATTTATTTCGCAGCACAAACTTACCGATTGGCGATTGCTGCATGTATTTCCTTATTTCCCGAGTGTACTGTCTGAAATAGCCTATCCTCCTGCAGTAGTTCCTATTCTCCATATCAAAGAGACGGGTATAATCCATCCTTATTAACCGCTGCCAGAAGTCGCGGAGATGCTCACCGAAATAGTTATTATCCACGACATTGTAGAAGTTGTTTATAGCCACCTTCATTTTGGTCGTTTTTCGAATTTCCCTCGATAACTTGGGTTGGTCGAAAAAATTTGCTATAGTCAATTCATTGCGCCTGAAATTATGAAAAACCAAGTCATCCTTCTTGCGACTTTGTATGGTGTCATGATCATATTCCTGCATGGAATTGCGCCGAGAAAGCATGAAATTTACCATTTGTTTTATGCTTATGAGTCGTACACGATTACGGAGGAGCCGCAGTCGATGGAAAAGCTTGATATCATTGCGTAAATGAGCCAAAATTACGTCGGCGTAAACGTGAACTATAATAGCATAAGGCGCAAGCTCCCATTTCGGTACGTAAAACATTTCAAGGGTGACCAAATGGATTCGTTCATCCCCAGAAGTTCCTGTTCAGTGTCGGGCAGCGCCGCGGGGATGTGAAAGTAGGATTTGTTGAGGACTTCTCCCTGGAACCAATTGCCAATAATGAGGATGCCCAATGCCCACAAGATGAGGAGGCTCGCCACAAACCCGCCCAGCTGCTTCCTCCTTGGCCAATTACATTGATTCAATAATGGCGGAAGTAACATTTCTCCAGCCACCGTGAAAGCATGGCAAAAAGGTTTTCCTGATGCACACATTTTTCGAGCAAATAGAACAGACAAGCTGCAAATGGCTTCTATCAGAAGAAACCAGGAAGCGTTGTCCATAACAAAGGATAGCGCAAAAGGATAGGCTACGATTTTTCCGCCAGTGGCAACAATGTATATTGTTGGTCGAAAGTCCGGGAGTTATTTCAAGGGGATGACCGGAGCGGACTTGTTTGTTTTCAGATTGCTTACCAAATGCAAGGGCAAAAAAAGAATTCTGCCCAGAAATTTGTTGGAAATGTTTGTAGATTGCAAGAAGAGTTTCAAGTCAGAAGTGCGTTTGAAGTATCTCATGGTGAAGTTTAATTCGGGTGCAAGAATGCCGAACATGCGTGCGTGCATGACAGTTGTGTTCAGGGCAAGCGGTTTGCCGATGTAAATGAAATTCATGTGTGTCCACAGCTCTCCACCCATAAATTGTTGCTAGTTTCGCGCGTACCGAAACTGTCCCAAGAGCCCTTTGGAAGGGCTCCTGGTCACCGACGGATGCGCAGATCGTGCACAACTTGTACATCTTCTGGATGCTCAAACTGAAGATAAATATTCTGCATTTTACCGCCGGCAAATAATATTTCCTTTCCAGATTAGCCAAGTTGATTAATTTGTTGGTTTCTCAATATAACAACCAATTGCGGGTTAAGAGCCAAAAAAGTTGTGTACAGCCCGGGACCAAACTCATGAGTTTGATCTTCGCCGGTGGGTATGCATAGTGGGAAAGATTCCGTGAAGATAGTCAAAAAGAAATTTGCCGAATATTTTCTTGTGATAGAAGCTTTTTGCACAAATATGCGTTGGATGTTTTCCAAGCACATTTATGAAGTCCTTCTCTGTAAACCCAAAATTGCCGTGTAAAAACAGAAATTCCTTGCCTTCTGCATTGTGCAGTGCAAATGGGAAATTCTTGTGTTGTCTGTTCCAAGGAATGTAGTGCAGAATACTGCCGGAAGGAAATACTGCAGAAAATACTGCAGTATTATATCTAACAACCTCCATTTATTTTATGCTCCATGTGTTGCGCATTATTAATTCTTAGGGACTATTACGGGGAATGTGATAAGCAAATTTACAGTTTGACATACTACATAGCCAAGAAATTCTGGTGTGGACGTTCTGGCAAGTACATAGAAGGATCCAGATTTGATCTCACATTTATCCAAGGCACTTGCGAGTTTCTCTATTCTCAAAAACTGCAATTGGTTGTCTCCGGATTTCCGACGGCAGCTTCGTGCAGTTGACTTAATTAGGGTTTTTACGAGTGCAAAATTTTCTGCAACTTTGCAGCCGTTCCCATAAAGAAACACAAAGCATTGGATGGACACAATATTGATGAAGATCATTAAGCACGCTTTCAGAGGTGCAACATATACAAATGCAATGGCTCCGTATGCCCCCAAAATGGCACCCGTGAGAGCCAGAAACTTGGAACTATAATTTATTCCAGCGTACACGTAATTGTACAACGTCACTTCCAACTGCAGCTGCGCAAGTTCCTTGCAGGCATGTATTAAATTGCCACCGCGACTATAGACAAAAACCGAATTTTAGCTTTTAGTTTGAATAGTGAACGGATACATATCCCCACAGTTGTCTGTACTTGCTACAAATTTCATGTAAATCCAACAAGAATTATGACTTACGATTTAATGATCTCAAGTTCAAGTGGATTCAACCACTCGTCCACGAAATGTACTTTCTGGCTAATAATGTTGTAGCAAGCGAAACAGAGATACGTCCACATAAATGCCAAAACAATGGAATCCAGCAAACCGGTCAATACTTGCGCACAAAATCCCCAAAGTTCTGCTGACACCCAATATCCTAAAGCATAGCTTTCGCGTGATGTGCACCATAGAAGAATATTAGTACAAACCATAACAGCCATTATGGACAATGGAATGCCGTGAGCAATCGTAAATTCTTCAAAATTGAGTTCCAGAACTCTTCTCGCCATTAAACTCCATCTACTGCGTCCCGGAATCGCCCGTATATTTCCCTTCCGCACATGAATACTTGTGAATAACAGTGCGGTCTCGGCTAGATTTTTGTGGAAAAATTGCCAAAAACCATACGTAGATTCTAGACCGAATGCAACTAACATAATGTGAAAGCATATCGTCTCAGACATGCCCGGCCTTCCTTCGGGGTTGAAGATTACTTTTAGAAAAGTCACCAATTTTAGCCAGATGCTAGCTGCAAATATTGTTGTTAACCCTCTCCACGCCAACAATTTGCGCTTCCACGTTGGTAACAGCATAGCGCCGACGCTTGGGTCGAAATCAAGTGGGATTAGAGACAATCTACTTGCTATACTTAGAAATAGGAAATTAAAACGCAGATCTTGTATTGTTAGCATTTTTATGAACGTATCTCTCGCATATGGCAAAGGGGCTCGTCTGTAAACTATCAATGACAATAATAAAAAACTTTGAAATTCAGTTAGAAACAAGACATAGTAGTGCCTTCATTTTCAATAGTCAGGCGTTAACTAAACCGTTGGCGCAACACGGAAGCTTCCAGTCCGAGTTTAGTTCTGCTTGCAATCTCTCAATCCTGGAGCGTTGGTTTTAATGGTGGAATTTTGTTTATCGTTTAAACACATCTGCCCTCTGTATTTATAGAGCATATACAAATGAACGTACGAGCAGTTTGAAAATACAAGCTTTAATGCGCATTTGTCTTTGTGTGGAGTACATTTTGTTATGGAATTGCACAGAAATAATTAGTGGGACAGCCAATACTTCAGGGCTTTTGCATTATTATTCAATTTAGACGGTACCGACAGTTGCGACAATGTGCCAGTTATCAACCCGACACTTATTGTGTAAGGGGAATGTCGATTTTCGGTATATGTAGTTATATTTTGTTCTTTTAGCCATTTCGTCTGCAAAACAACAGAAAGTTATTGGGTAATTCCAGCGAATTACGGGCAATTGCGTTTTGACGGAACACTTATGATTAATATAAGTACTGTATACATAATACATAAAGCTTCCCTGAAATTACACGAATGTGGACAGAACGCACGCAGCGACGCATAAAGTGAAAGGTCGGCCTGGCGATGCGTCCTGGCTTTTTTTTAGACAGGTTAAGGGGACATTAATTGTATCATGCCCTAGAAATTTAAATCACGTCTGTGCCAATAAGATTATGCAATGTTTCCAAAGAAGAAAATCGTCATGTCTTGTGTAGAAATTTTTGTAGAAATAGTTCCAATGCTGAAACTGTCTGACGGTAAAAAAAAATATACTGTTGTTGCAACACATTTTTTGCGGTTTGTTAAACAGTCGGTCATCTAATAGTAGCAATTTGTGCATTAACTCTCGTGAAATGTTCATTACGTCATGCGGCGTTTTATATACTAGGTATCATCCTGAGATAATTTTACGTCCACTGCAATCTTTGATGCGCATTTGAGGTTAAATTAAATTACTCTAAATAAATGTAAAATAACGAAAGCTAGAAACGTTTGACGGAAATAGCGTGATCGGCACAGTAATATCGTCAAATGAGGTACATTTTCACAAATGCTGTCACAATTTGTTGTCATTTTTTACAATTTTCACTGGTGCAGGAAAATAATACTTTTGCACTTTATGGTCAAAACCAGAAATTAATTGATTGAAAACGGGACTTTTGAAACTTGGCGCAGAAAAAACCCAATAACTTAGCCGCAGTCTCGATCGGGAGCGGACGAAATTTTTTCTATAGTGCATAGAATGAAATTAAGCACACGTGCTGAATTACAGTGGCACGAGTTGCTCTACATAAAGCAAAATGCTTTATTGGGGTTAACGTCCATTGCGTAATGCTTACTCAACGAATCACACGCGGCATAGCTTTTAAATTGGAGTTACGAAATATTCTGTAGATATATCCTCTTGTTCCATCACATATCATTGTGTGCCGCCAAACCGACACTTTTTTAATTAAAGTTTGTAAATGACAGTATTTAATCAGGTCCAATTTTCATGTGGCAATCGCGTCAATAATTATTAAAGCCTGATATTGGCGTACATCCAACTGCAAACGCAATACACGGAAGGACTTCAAGCAAAAATGGATTTCACATACTGTATTTCGAAAATATTTCGATAATCATCACAAATGTTAAGGTAGAAAGCTACAGCTATAAACAGCAATTTGAAGCACAATTTTTATGGTGTCTTCGGAATTTTGCGCCTACGGAATATTATTTACTGGCTCGGATTGCACATGCAGATATATGTAAATGCCACCGTAAATGTCGCAGCGTCCAATCACTTTTTTATGTACAGTCGACTCTCTCTATAACAGTTCCCTGTATAACGGTGCTCTCGTTATAACATCTGCAAAAAATGCTCCCCTCATAAACTTTCTCCATTTGTTAACATAGAAATGTCTGTTCTCTATAGAAGTTTTTCGCTATAACAAGCGAAATTTGATGCTTTATAGGGTGCTGTTATAGCGAGAGTCGACTGTACTTGAATGCCTAGCACCAGCTACTTATTTTTAATGCTATTATCTATTATAGTTGTTTTTGTACGTTTGCACTGCATTCACGATAAATTAAAAGGATCCACCTCAACTTAATGTCATAATTTATTTGATGCTTAAATTTAACTTAAGGTCGAAGGTTATTTTTAAAAGTTGTTCAGTTGTATACATTAGATTAGGTCATGAGAATTATAAGAGCAGACGGTACTTAAATTGTATTACTTTTTTCAGCCCAAAATGTAGCTAAGTCAGGCAAGCCAGTTTACTAGTTTATTTGTATGTGTCAGCCTACCTAAAATTGCAATTAGGATAACGCGGAATTTCAATGTGATTCTTATTTTAGCCTTGCTATTTAATTAAATAATATAATAAGTCCATAAAAAATTTAAATGTGAGATTTTTTGCAAAACTGATTTTTTTCTGTGTATAGCTGACTATATAAGAAACCAATTTTAGTAACTAACATACGTAATTCATATAATAAACACAGATTCTAAGATTTCAAAATCACCCACGAGACGCACGTTATGTACAGGGCTCCAAGAAACATGATATACCCCCCTAATATTTTTGAAGCGGGCATGCTACAGGGTAATACAAATACGTTTTCCATGTCGAATTTTATTGTGGTTCTAGGAAAAAAAAATCTTAATCCAGCCAAGATTGGCTAAGTTACGGCGGTTATTTTTTTTAAAAGTTAGAAATTCCAAATCTTTGGCAGAATTGATTTTTTGCTTTTGCTTTCAGGGACGAAATTTGTATGTTCCCACAACGGTACAAAATGTAATATTCAAAACGGAATTTCATTGTAGATCTGTAAAAAATATCCTCATTCAAATCGAACGAGAATTGACCAATTAATGGCAATTTTCCCCCGCCAAGTTCAAAAATAAGAACTTTTGTGGAAATTAATATTTTTCATTAAACCAAAATAAATGGCCGTCAAAAGTGATTTTTAGACTAATCAATGGCTTGAAAATTAAAAAAATGAATTTATAGGCGCCTTTTAAATGATAGTTTTACAAAAAAAATTATTATTACATTTTTGCCTATGAGTGCGCCACATTGCGGTAACGTGTCGTATGAACCTTTTGGAGGCGTTTGCCAAAATTCGTAATTTAATCATTTTTTCAAAGCAAAAGCCATTCAGAAATGCCTTTACCAAACTCGCCACTAAATTTGTCTCTAGAAACATTTTCAATATATCTATCGTGACCCCTAGAAGCAGAATCAAACATCAATTTAATCAAAAGTTCTCATTTTTGATCAAAAGTTCTCATTCTATTCGACGTAAGTATGTACAACTGCCAATCTTTTGTTTACAACCGTGTGCTGCACATTCATAATTCTTTGGATCTACGATGGGAATGTGATCATCAAATTTACAATTTGTCCCACCACATAACCAAGAAATTCCGGTGTGGACGTTCTTGCAAGTACGTAGAAGGATCCAGCTTTTATCTCGCTTTTCCACAAGGCATTTGCAAGTTTCTCTATTCTTTGAAAGTTCAACTTGTTATATCCGGACTTCCGACGGCAGCTTCGTGCGGTTAATTTGATTAGGGTTTTTACGAGTTCAAAATTTTCTGCAACTTCGTAGCCGTTCCCATAAAGAAACACAAAGCATTGGATGGACGCAATATTGATGGAGATCATCAGGCACGCTTTCAGAGGTGCAACATGTGCAAATGCAATGGCTCCGTATGCGCCCAAAATGGCACCCGTGAGAGCCAGAAACTTGGAGCTGTAATTTATTCCAGCGTACACGTAATTGTACAACGTCACTTCCAACTGCAGTTGTGCCAGATCCTTGCAGGAATGTAATAATTTGGTGGCACCACTATTTAAAACAAACCCCTAATTTTAGTGTCAACTATAGTAGACAAAATATCCAAACTTATTTCTGAACAAGTTATAAATCTCAATTAAATTGCACGAACATAATTAATACTTACGATTGAATGATCCGAAGTTTAAGAGGGTTCATCCAGTCGTCTACAAAATGTACTTTCTGGCTAATAATTTGGTAGCAAGCGAAACAAAGATACGTCCAAATAAATGCCATAGAAACGGATTCCAGTAGACCGGTCAATATTTGTGCAGTCAGTCCCCAAAGTTCTGTTGGCACCCAATATCCAATTGCATAGCTTTCGCGCAATGTGTACCATATGAAAATGTCGGCACAAATCATAACAGACGCTATGGATAATGGAATGCCGTGAGCAATAGCAAATTCTTCAAAATTGAGTTTCAGAACTCCTCTCGCCATTACACGCCATCTATGTCGTCCTGAAATAAGCAGTGTATTGCCCTTTCGCACATGAAGGTTTGTGAATAATTGTGCAATCTCGGCTAAATTTTTGTGGAAAAATTGCCAAAAACCAAACGTAGATTGTAAACCTACGGCAACTAATATGATGTGAAAGCATATCGTCACAGACATGCCCGGCCTCCCTTCGGGGTTGAAGATGACTTTTAGAAAAGTCGCCAATTTTAGACAAGTACTAGCAACAAATATAATTGTCAACCCTCTCCATGCCAACAACTTCCACTTCCACCTTGGTAGGAGCATAGCCCCAACACTTGGGTCGAAATCTAGTGGAATTAAAAATAGTCGACAAGCAATACTTAGAAACAGGAAATTAAAACGCAGATCTTGTATTGTTAGCATTTTTATGAACTCGTCTCGCGTATGCAAAATGGACTCTTTTTGGATCAACACCAGTAGTGAGTAAGTTTTCAATTAAGGTAACAGCAAGGTGGCAAGGTCTATAGTAGTACCTGCAATATTTTCAATAGTCAGGCGCGAAAGAAGCAGCAGGCGCAATATGGAAAATTCCAGCACGAGTGTAGGTCTACTTGCAATGTCTCAATGTCAAAGTGGCTTATGTTTAATAGTGGAATTTCGTTTATCGTTCTTTGGAATTTCATCGAAATAACTATGGGGAAAGTCAAGTATTTCAAGCCATGTACGCAGCAGTTATTCAATTTAAATGCTACCACGAGTTGCGACAATCTTGCAATTATATACCAATCCGGCACAGGTTTTGTACGGGGAATATTGGTATATTTTTATACAACATAGCCTTCATGTTCACCAAGGGCATTTACCTTAAATTACCATGTACCTGGCATGAGAAATTTAGCATAATTGAGGAACACCAAATTCAACATTATTATTTTCAGTGGCGACTGACGAATGTCCAATTACAACGCCGAAAGTCAACACTTTCAGCTTTTCGAAATAATACTGATCATTGGGAATGATAAAGCCGTTAAATTGTTTGGTTCATGTAATGGATAAATCCTATTATTAGTTTGATTCGTTTTAATTGGATCGGAATTCGATCTGATTCATGATGCAAATGATTTGATTCGGTTCGATTCAAGCCCATGGATTGAGTCATATCATGATTCAAACGATTAAAAAAATATTATAGCGACACATTTTTGTCAATTTCTCCAAATTTTAAGCATATAATATGTTTAATAGTTTGTCACTTCAAAAAAATGCAAGTAATCTTGATATAATATTTACCGTTAGTTTAAATTTGCTGCAATAATTTGATGGTAATTGCTCTGCTTTGGAAGAATATTCAAAAATTTCGTATTACATAAAATATCGATTGTATCGAATTTAAGTTAAACTTTATGATCGGATTTAAGTCTTGATTCGAATTATTTGATTCAATTGGCGGTTTCCATTTTTTTAGTATTTGAAGTGAATTGAATCGAAAAGTCCAATTCCGAATCAAATAGTTGTCTTCCTTAATATTATAAGACAGTGATCATTCACATGATTACTCTCTTGTCATCTTCCACATCATCACACTTATGTGGGATGATAGGGCATTGTCTTCAATGACAATGGGATGATGCAATTGTTATACAATGCTAATGTTATCTTAAAACATCCGGCAAGATCTATCAATAACCAGGAGGATCTTTGCTCAGCTAAAGATGCGAATGGAGAT